>JAAXOA010004371.1:0-10371 GCA_036561885.1 Salina celebensis
TAGGGATAGAAAGCTCTGGCGTTCACTTCGAAGCTCATTCCAAACAAGGAACAGAGTCCAACAGACATACACAAAGAACCAACAACTGTAATTAAAGCACTAAACGCTAATCCTAGTTTAGAAGTCACAATATCCACTTTGTTCATTGAGAAGTAGACGTATAGGAACATGGCACAGTAGGTTGCTACTAACGGAATCAATTCAAAGAGAGAAGACTGCGATGGATAGTAAATGTGGAATAATCTCTCTGGTTCCGTTTCTAAACTGTCTTGAACAACGGTACTGTTGTTGGAAGAGTCTTTTGACAAATGAATTTCACTTTCACGGATAAAACTAACTGAAGAAAGACGCTGCAATTTTTCCTGCAGATTGCTGATAAACCTGTAAGGATTGAACATTAATTTTAATTAAATCTTAAATCTAACAAGAACGTTTGAAAGAGTGTTTTAGCCTTACTCTTCGTTATATGTACGTAGCGCTATTGTTATTGCGTAGGTCACAATTCGTTGACGGGCCTTGAAGGGATTTCTCTTGATTCCGGTTTCGCGGACATTCATCCCCAACAGAATTTCGGCAAGGCCACTTCGACCTTTCTGGTGAATTTGATAGTTTAGAATTGTGTTAATTATATCCGGATCGGATTGGAACTTGGAATAGTCTTGCTGCCAGAAATTAGCAGGAGAGACCACAAGGCATTCATTTTCAGGTAAAACTGGAACTTTGCCTTTTAATGCTTTCGACTTTACGGATCCCACACGGAAACATATTTCAGGGAGACCAACAGAACTGAAAGAAAATGACAAGAGAATTATTTAAAGTAAATCGTAAATTTCAAACCAAAGAAAGAAACTTTTTGAATTGATTTCAAACTTACTCGTTCGTTCTATCCGAAACCAAAGTGTTCATGATTGAAAACACTTCTGCCAGCGGTCCCCTGTACGCATCCGTCAAAACAAGCGTTTTGCTCCATGGAACAACCGCAGATTTTACAATAATTTGCTGTATGTAAGCAAGGGGCGGACCTCTGTACCATCTTGGCCAATCACTCCCATCAAACCCTTGAAGTGGCGGAACCGAATAATTCTCTTTGACTAACACAAAACTCCTGTGGTCGATTTCCAGGTAATGGAAGGCTCAATAATGGCAGGCTGTTTAAAAAACATCACAAGAAAAATTTAAAACTTTCTCCAGACAAATCCCACAACAATTCTATTCTCTTCTCTTACCAGGACAAAGTAACAACAGTTGTTGTTATCACCAAAATCAAAACCGGATGCGACGAGCAAAGGAGTCCCAACGTGTAATAAAAATGAGCAATCCGCTCTGGCGTTGACTGCTGTTTCCTATCCGACATTCCAGTACTTTTGGAGCTCCTCTTATTTTCACTCTCCGTGTTGGCAAACTCTCCAGTCTGTGTAGTAATATGCGTGTTTCTCCTTCCCCTACTGAATTGACCAGACCCCGTTGCAGACCCTGTTGCGGAGGGTAGTCTCCCTTGCAATGTGCTACTTCCGTTATGACTGATTGAACTGCTGCTCGTGATATTCCTTGCGACGACAAAACGTGCACTATCATCTTCGTCAAGGAGCATATCTGCGTCTTCACCAACACCATCCATCTTCATTAGTTTGCTATATATTTTCTTCTCCTTTTCTCACGAGAATACCAATGAACGTTCCTTTAAATACAGATAAATAAATACATAAAAAACATTATGGAAAACTCAGCCACATTACACCATACATAATTTCATTTTGAAGAAAAAAAATACGCTTGCACAAGAAATGATATGTTTAGTTGAGCAATCAACGCTGATAATATGCATGCAGTGCCTGCTCAAACCTAATCATCTCTGTTTAATCCAGTACATTTCTTCTCTACACGTTTCACTATTAACTTTTGTGATTGTGTTGACGTGTTTTTCAGGAGTATCTTTTTAAAAGACATTTTAAACCGAACTGCTCCGCGTGCAAGTTTTGGAGCTCTGAGAATGCTAAATCGTTTAGTCGTCAATATTTTTTCATGATTACTGCCATCATCATCGTAAATACTCTCGTTATAGAGGATGATGTAAAGGAAAACTACACTTTACCGTGTGCTTATCTTTCTCACAAATCTAGATTTTAAAGAAGTGTACGAGAAATACATAAGTGCTGTGTTCAATTACTTTAGAACTTACTCACGAGAATGACGGATTGAGCATGTGCTCCTTTTTTTTTACTATTTCTACTGGTATTCTACAAATATTTATTTTATATGGCTGGTTTTTTTGTTCAGATTATAAACGTAATTGACTTTAGATTTGATTTTAATACCGTGGATAGAACTTTGTTTTTGCATATATACACGCAAGATGTGTTATGCCTGCAAAAAAACTGCAATTGCAACGAAAAAGAGTCTTGAGTCTGCAGACGTAACTTGTGGTAAAGTGTACAAATAATGATTGGGAATTCATAAAACTGGAGGATTGGAAGCTGTTTCCTTTCCAAGGCCACGATCAATACAATTAAGGCAATTATGGATGGTGCATGTATATCTTTTGCTGGATTATCTCCCAAATGGATTAGCTCCTATCTTTTTTTGAGAAACCGGGATTTGGAGCCTTCATAAATATATTGGAGCACTAACAAGAAAATTATATTAAACCTAATACTAATGAAGCTTATCCTGGCGCCTTGTCCTAATTGAATATTGTTTTCAATTAATAATATATTATTGGAGAATAATATACTACATATTAAACACAATTTTCCTCCAAAAGAGATTGATAAACAAGCATTATGAATTTGGCTGGCAGTTGTAAGAGATTTTAGTGATGTCATGATCCCTAATAACAGAGCGGATAAAAGGAAATGGATGAATATCAATCGGCAGCATGCGAGTGGTAGTAATCTGTACAGTTTTTATTTAGTGCAATGCGCAATACATGCCCAACCTACATTCAAACTTTATCATCCAATCAGAGATGCTGACTGAGACACTGCCCACATTCCTCAGACATTTAACAAACAATTAATATTTGTTGACGCAGTTATCACAGTTAAAGCTGTAAGATTCCATACACGACATTCTGAGCAATAGTCAGGGCGCACTGACCAATTTAATATAATTAAAGAATGCTGTAGCGAGTGTATATTAAATTGAACACTGGGTCTCGGTGCTAAATGAAAAATATCGTCATGAAGGTCAACAAGATCAACAACTTTTTTTACTGGTCTGAACTGTAATGGAGAATTAAAGCTCTAACAAACAAAAACAAGTATTTCTCCATTCCAAAGCTTGCGCTGTCTATAAATTTACCTGCACTTTGCTGCTAACCATTTTACACTAATAATCCTAAGTTAAGTGACTATTTACTTCAATACTTTCACACAGTTGTACTAACTGGACAAAATTATACATTTATTTTAATGATATGAAAATCACAAAATCGGTATTCTTACCATCAATGCATGGTGCTCTTGATACCGCCTTCACTTCCACTGGTTACTCACAAATGTTAACTAACAATCACATAACAAGTATTTTTCGTATCATACTAAACGTTAAAATGACCAACACTTTAAACTACGCGTTACGCGTATAAAAAGTTACTTTCCGAGCGCAATATGTAAATCCTTTCATTTGCAGCATAGTCATGAGCGATAAATTAAAGGACTTGGGTTACTTCAGTTAAATTAAGTGGACATGGCCCATACAGTTGTGTTACCCATCCGAGAGGTAAATTACTGAACATAATGTCTCGTTGTAAGATAAGAGCACATGTTATAAGAGTTGGGAAAATCCACCAACAGTAAATCCGTGTTTTGTATATTTACGTTTTCAAATTCTGCGTACTAACAGCTACACGTTAGATGCATTACGTGTTAAATTAAGAAGGAAACCAATACAAAATATAAAAACTACATTTTTCACTTTTCACAATTTAAAAATTATTTTCCAGCTGCACACGGTTTGGTGTTATGAATGTTGTATCTTTTATTTAAACGCAAACAAAAACAAATCAGAGTTCAGGTTTTTTCGCAATAAGTAAAAATCATATAAACCAGATCGCATAAAATCAGCAGCCAGCATGCGCATTGAGACAATAAAAATCCTTATGATACGTTAAGAACCATGCACAACATTTGCATCACAATCCACTATGGCTCTCTTTAGATCTGTCGTGTGGTTAAAACGAAGCTTGGGAATTTGCAGGTTTTGTACACACAGCTTTACCTGAAACTATAATGATGAAATGGATAGCTCATGCCACACACGCGTAAATATTTATTTTCGGTTTGCACCACCAGATCACAACATCTTGAATGTTGTCGACACGAGATTCTAATCAACTAGGCACTAAAAACCCGCTGCTATTGTTCATAGTTCTGATTTTTTTTTATAATAACGTCTCGCAGTTTATTTGCGAAGTAAACTGATTGGTCGAAATCCAGTTGTTGGTAAGATTAACGAAGGATAATCACGTCTTATACAGGGCGAAAACTGAAAAAGTTCATTAACGCTTTTGGACTACGCATTTGAAGATGCTTTGTACTTGGTATTATTCGCGATGAAAGCTGCGTCGCATTTTTTTGACCATTAGATACATGTAAAGATGTTACCTAATCTTCCCAGCTTTGCTTATTTTTCACCTATTTCATACACAAACTGGAGATGAGACTTGTGGACCTTCGCTTATAATACCTGGGACCAATTTCCTAGTATCTTGTTAAAACACTGGAGGATTATGTTTGTACTCGCACATATCTTTTCTTTGGAGAATTTGCACCTTCTAATAAAGTTGCTTACAGCTCGTTGTTTACACAAACAATGAAACTCTGATCAGTTTTGCAAAAAAGTATCGGTTTGCAACGTGCTTTAGACAAAAAAATGTTATCCCATGATGTTTTTGTGCTACTGAGCTCAGTTGTTTGGTTGCATAATGGATATGGATATGCGGCATGTATCTTGCATGTAGATACAGAATAACAGAATAGGAACAGATTGTTTTTTGCCCGATTTCTTGCATTTGTCCAGTACGGGGGTTTACTTCATAATTCTAGCTCCACTGTAATCTTTGGAGAATTTGCACCTTCTAATAAAGTTGCTTACAGCTCGTTGTTTACACAAACAATGAAACTCTGATCAGTTTTGCAAAAAAAAGTATCGGTTTGCAACGTGCTTTAGACCAAAAATGTTATCCCATGATGTTTTCGTGCTATTGAACACAGTTGTTTGGTTGCATAATGGATATGGATATGCGGCATGTATCTTGCATGTAAGATACAGAATAGCAGCATAGGAACAGATTGTTTTTTGCCCGATTTCTTGCATTTGTCCAGTACGGGGGTTTACTTCATAATTCTAGCTCCACTGTATCGCGGGTGCGGGTTCAATGATATTGCAAAACCAGTGTAATGGATAACAATTTTAAAACAAAGGGCTACATCTATTCTGTGGGTAACACCAACGTGTATTGGGCAATGGGCAAAATATAATCACGTTGGTAATCCATATGAAGTCCAAAGGATTACTGGTTCATTTTCAAACGTGTGTTGCATGTTGCATGTTGTCAATGGCGCGATATCCGGGATTTAATGTCGACACGATGAAGACTTTTGGAATATGAGCTACATAATTAAAGTTACATCCGAGTAACTCTCTATAGAATATAACAAGGATTTTGAGGAATGAAACAATGAATGATTATTAGTTTTTATTTTACCATGTATTATTATTATTTAAACTGACTTTATTAGCACTCAACGCAATTTCCTGTAAATCCCGCGCAAAGAACCAACGATAATACCCTCACGCCTTTGAAAAACTACACAGAAATTCTTAAATTATTTTAGTGACAATAAAATCTCTTGAAAATTAACAATTGGGTGATTACATAACATAAAGGATAAGGGGTGAGTATGATGAGTCCTTAAACATAAAATACAATTAATGATCGACGATTCCGATAAATAAAGCTAATTTTACAATTTCGTCAAAACCCAAACTGGAGATTGTGTCATACACCTAAAAACTCACCAGATTACATAAGTATAAGTGATAAAGAACAGAGATTGCATAATAATACACTAAAGAAGCTACAACACCGGACATTTGCGCATAAAGTTTGCAATTATTGTGAAAGTACAAGAGACACAACCTGTTCACATACAAGTTCACACAACCTGTTGTAGATCAATACTTCGTTATCGTTTTTTTTTTCTCATTCATGGCTATCAAGCTGTTTACTGTTCGTTCATTTGGTAACGTAATTTTCCTATTTCATAGTTATACAGATCTATGTCAACTCAAGAAAAGATTCAAATATGAAGTAGAGTGAATTTTCTGACTAAGTAACAGATTAAAGTTACAGCAACTAAAACTAAGAGTTGTGTTGAGATTGCAAAATTAAGAAAAGTTGAGACATATCAATAAAGTACCCAAATTTGATACATATCGTGTAAAATTAGCACTTCATTTTAAACAAATCAAGAATTGTATTGAATTGTACAACTAAATGCGTGAAATGTTTACTAAACTTTCATTCCTGATCTCGACTGAATCTCAAAGATAATATAATTATTATTATACCTACGGCAGGATAAAAATCCATTGTTTTAATTCGTTTAAGTAATTCATGATTAATTCAGCTCGATGGTTTCTTGATAAGGCAACCTTGTAAAATTGACAATTCCTTTTTTGAAGATTCCATTAATATTTTTTGTTATTGTCATATAAAAGTTGAAATTTGTGGAGAGTTTCCAATGTAAATCTTGTCTTTATATGTAAAAAATTTCAGAAAACCTAAAAGCCTATATTGTATATATACTGAATAGTGTAATAGTGTTTTAGGATAAATGCAAAGAACATTAAATGAAAGAGTGATGGACTTACAATTTTATGTATATTTAAGATCACAATGTTAGAGCATAATAGGCTTATCGATTGGCGATTGGCAAATAGTGTTTTAGGATAAATGCAAAGAACATTAAATGAAAGAGTGATGGACTTACAATTTTATGTATATTTAAGATCACAATGTTAGAGCATAATAGGCTTATCGATTGGCGATGGACAAGGGAGACCTGCGCGTGTAACATCCAAGGATCCAAAAAAATTCAGATCAATTAAACATGAAACACTAGAATTATATACAAGACACAATTCTTAAATCTCTTTCTAACGCTTCCAATTCTTAAAGTTCCCCTGATACCATTCGTTATTGCGCATTATTGTTAGATCAGTCAAGCGGTTGAAAATGATTATCCGTAATTAACCGCAAAATTAAGATCTATGTTATCTTACTCGCAAAACACAAAAGTACGTTATATACAGATGATTGATGAAATTCTTCGGTTAGTTGTTACGTTTAAAAACTAGCAGATCGTTTTTTGAAATAACGTTTCAGAGATTATCACATGTGAATGGAGGCAGCGGTGTATCTGGCTTCACCCCTCCGGAAAGCCCATTGACTTGGTCGGTACTGCAATATAGAAAGAAACAAATTAAAGATTCCATAAGACATACACAGGCCTGTACTATAAGGAGAATTGAAGATTAAAGAACTTACTCTAATCAGCATTTGTCCAGAAGGAGAGTGTGGGAAAAAGTACGCATATGCTAGCCAACCAACTCCACCAAAAATGCACATCATTAAGAACATAACTCCAATAACTCCCGCAGCGCTCATGCCATCAGGTTCTACAACATAAAACATACAGTTAAATTTGCTATATCTATTGATTTCTGGAAAGTAAAATAAAATCCATACTGCACCAACCTTGAATTTTTCTAACAGAGGGCCCCGCAATGTCTGGGCTGTGATGACTTGGAGGCTCGAAATTGGTGTCGTGATCTTTGTTTCCGTTTACAGTATAAGTACTTGAAGGATCAATCCTTCTTGCACAGTGAGGGAATTCGGTATAGTTCCCGTTTGGCTTATCACACCCTTTCTGAGTCCAATCTTGAGAGAATCTGTCAGTTCCATTGGAGCACCGGTTGGTTGTAGGGCACCAAGCACACTGTAAAATATCATATTATCAATCAATTTTATCCAACTTTAAATTCGACTATTTCCGATGCAAAAACATCGACTTTATGACAATTTTTTAAAGTTTATAACAAACCTTAAATTGAATCCGAGCTAAAACGCACTCTTGACAATTGGACAGTTGCTGACATGTCATGAAGGGGGTAAAGATGATTGCCGATCCACTGGTTATATTCGCCTTTGGGTGGTTTTTGAGATCTACGCGGTCATACTCATAAATGGTCTTCTGGCGAACAACTAAATGCATCTGAGTCCAATCTTGAGAGAATCTGTCAGTTCCATTGGAGCACCGGTTGGTTGTAGGGCACCAAGCACACTGTAAAATATCATATTATCAATCAATTTTATCCAACTTCAACTTCTGCTCTTTCCGATGCAAAAACATCGACTTTATGACAACATTTTTAAAAAAGTTTATAACAAACCTTAAATTGAATCCGAGCTAAAACGCACTCTTGGCAATTGGACAGTTGCTGACAAGTCATGAAGGGAGTAAAGATGATTGCCGATCCACTGGTTATATTCGCCTTTGGGTGGTTTTTGAGATCTACGCGGTCATACTCATAAATGGTCTTCTGGCGGACAACTAAATGCAGATAGAAGATTTCATTGTATTTTTTTTAAGTTTTTCATAGCACACATACATAATGGAAGTGACATGAGTAGCTTACATAGCATGTTCTTGTCTTTGATGTACGCATCGGATAGACCAACTTTCACTGGATGATTGGTATCATTAATCTCCCTGATTGGGATGGGTATTGATTTATATACAAAAACAATGGTGCCATTTCTGAACAATGTTGTTTGAAAAGTAAATGGTTTCTCTTGAGGAAGTATCCTGGAGGCGAACTTGGTTCCACTCAACCGTAAAATAATCATCTAAAATTAACGTTAGCACATTAGTACACAAAACCGTTGCTGAGTTTTTTGTATATAGAATTTTAGTAATTCTTCATTACCTGCATTAGCAAATTTAACTGTTGCGTTGCTGCTTGTGCTAGAGTCAAAGTTAGCCATCAATGGAGCGACGTATTGCGTAGCAGCCAGCCATGCATGTACTTGATCCCCAAGATAAATGAAACCGCCAGTTGCAACGGTCAAATTAGGTATTTGGTGTCCGTAAAATAGGATTGGAAACTTTGGTTTCACGGTCTACGGATTCATTAAACATGTTAACTTAAAAATTGTATATTTATAATCATTACGATTTTATAGCAATTAACTGCTGTGAATGGACTTACTGCAGCACGTCTATGAGCGCTCGACAGCATATCGTGCTTCGTTGCGTACGGATTGGTTTCCATGTCAACCCAGTACTTTCGAACACCGTCAGGGTCGTGTGTTATGTTGTAGTATTTCGTTGTGTCCACCTATGGAATAAAAAATCTTTGTATTAAGCTGCATATTTTTAAAAATAAGTTATTCTCTATGACAACTTACCTTCGTAACGTTTACATTTCTTTGTTGGTAATATGTGGTGTTGTCTGGTTGATGGGGATATGAAGTATCCCCATCGAAATCAATCTCTCCTTGTGGAAAACCCCCGGCTGCACTTCCATTTTGCGTCGTATCGTTGGAATTGTTAGAATTAGCAGGGACTGGGGCAATATCTTCATTTGTACTAGGAGTTGGACTAACAGACTGGACGGCTTGGCTCAATTTATTATCTATAATAGGTTTCTTTGTAATTGTTGCAGAGGGACTGTTCACGTTGGAACCTTTATTAAGAAGACCTTTGTCTGGGACTAAGGCTTCAACGGTGGGAGGGACTGTTACTTGACGTCGTACCCTTGATAAAGATTTTTCCGAGGGTTCTGAGTCGTATAAGAAACTATCTTTATTAGTACTATCGTCATATCGTAATTCGAAGTCCAAATCTAAAGTAATCAAAATAAAGACAAATTAAATTCTGTGACATTTTTCATAGAAAAAAATTTTCTTAACGTGTTTAAAATGCAATATTCATGCGCATCGGTGGCAGTGATTGATGCAAAGTTGTATGCTCCGTTACCATCGTTCTGCCACTTTGTATCCCAAAAACCGCTCGGGAATTATTTACCGAATAAAATTTATAAAAAAAACTTAGACAACGCGTGACAATGCATTCAGTCAACCTCAAACGGTTCAAGCGACTTCCCCAAAAAATGTTGCAGATTAGCATCTTTAATCTTTAAGGAAGAAATAAAAATTTTGCCTTTTATTTTAAAAACAATACAGCTTCATATGCATGAAACAGTCGTAATGAGAACATGCTCTGATGAGTTTTTAGGATGGCATGTTTATGCATTTTTTGAGTTTATAAATTTGCAATTTATATTGAAGCTGTAATGCATCAT
>JAAXOA010004372.1:0-10371 GCA_036561885.1 Salina celebensis
AGCTATAAAGAACAATATGAAAAGAACTGATATAAAGAAAAATGAGTTACTGGTGAAATTACGTGCATAAGAGTATCTACGACATAGTAAAATGGCAGTGGTGGCAGAGTTTCAGGAGCGTTTTTTTATTACGTAAAAAACAAGCATGCTGCTGGTTATGAGAAAGTAAGCTCGTTTTGCCACAGACACTAATGTCTCCTCTAGTTTCTACCACGACAACGATTCCATCCAGTTTAAGTGTACTATCAGCAGCGCCGTAAAAAGGCAGTTTTCCACATGATTCCATGTATCAAGAGAAAGTAACGGTGACGGTTGTGTGCTGTTGTATGGCATAGTGGTGGTGAATGTCGGTGTTATTGCAGCTCCCCAGTGAAATATGACTTATGATAGCTGTAAGGGGATGGTGGAACAGGTACTTAAGTACATAAAACTTGCTGAAAGGCAGGGAATAGCTAAACTGATGACGGTGTGCATGAAATGTGTTCTATAACTGGTGTAACTGAACATGGAAGTGGTGCGTTACCAGGAATATAAGGCTAATGGGAAAGCGAAATAGAAAGGCAGAATAGTCAGTCAGTACAGCAAGAGTGAAACATATTTTATGGTGGTATCCGGAACCATGACTTGCTGAATTGGATAGATTTCGGAGGAAGTGGAAGGAAGCTTTTGGATAGATTCAACTACTTACTAAGTAACCATAAGTTTATTGCACGGAGCTACTAACTTGCTTTGCGTTTTTATTGGGACCCTCTTGCCATTGTGCTTTCACCCACTCATGCCAGACAGGAAAACGATTGTCTTGTGCCTTTCGATTTTATTTCACTCGTCGACAGCAAATATTACAGTAAAATTTGAACTAGAGACGAGGGGTTAATCAATAGATTTAGGCTAACGGGTTTTGCAATTACTGCTGACATTCAACATTCAAATATAACGGGGCATAGCTGTTTGAAGCCAAGTTTGGAGTGAGTGATTGGAAACACTACATAGAAATCTTTCGCTCATTGAATATAACGTCGGCTCACAGAGAGTTATATTGCGTTGTCATAATGGTGAACTTGATTTGGTGGTTCTAGAAGACAAGACATTTTATAGTTTTGTGCACACAAGTTCCATATATATAATCTTATTTACGTAAGGTGCGTCACATTTGATTGTGTATTTTCTGATACGATTTCAACTCATATTCAATTGGTTTTTTAGGTGTTGACTTTCAAACATCCGGTACCTTCCATTTCTACCAGATGGACAGTAAACGAAAGCTTTTACAAGACTTTGTTTCATGTTTACATACATATTGTGTGTATACAAACCGTTATTTGTGTCCGATCCTCCAATATCTGGGCAAAACATGAAAAACTTCAACCTTTTACTGACATATGCTCTACTCTACCGGGAATTGAAAAATGGGAATATTTTCTTTCTTGATTTAAGAAAAATAGCCGCATAAAAAACAGAACTGCAAGCGGAGTGTCAGCCATTAAGGAGGCAGTGCATCAGCAAAGTAATTTTCTAGGATAATATATTATGTCCCATGTAGCAGGGAGAAACGCATATAGGAGCAATGAAGAAGCGAGAGTTGGCAGCATTAGGTACAAAAAAAAACAGATTACTTTAGTGTAACACTTGCTTTAGTTTGCGATGTACTTCACAGACTGTCATAAACTATTCCAGCACACTCATACATCATCATTTCTCTTATAGGTATGATATATAGTTTCGTAGATTCCTTCTTTTCTTCTAAAGAGAAGAAAGCTCGGAACGAAACTAATATTTTATGTGTACCACACAGTACAGAGGAGTGACTAATAAGAGAGTTGCAACGAGCTAAACTCCTACTGGTTGCTCTTTTTTCATTCCCTGCGAAAATAATAAAAACTACACATTTTGGACCTTATTTCCGAACGTACCTACTGGTGGCAATAGGAAGTATAAAGCAATTTTCAAGACAGACATGTTCACGCCGACAGGCCTCTGAATGGAGATGAAAAATCCTTCATGTCACGATAATAAATGAGCAGATTTATCATGAGACGTCCTTAACGTCCGGGACTTGCCTCCTTCTTTTTTGCCTTCCAGCACACACACAACCAACCACATAATGGATTACCCACTCCCGTCCTGTCATTTCTTTCTACCATTTTTCACTTTTCTTCGCTTTCTTGCCTCGTGAACGTACCTGCGTGTTTACTTCCATGGCAAATGGTAAGAGAAGATATAAAACGGAATGCTAAATGTAGATATGATAGTATAGTAACTGTACAAGTAGAATGTACAAGTAAACTGTTTCACGATATCCCTTACGAAGTTATAATCAAAGTAATATTATGTTATTCCAGAAAAATAGTATTATGCGAAGTTAATAAATAGGCAGATTCGCATATTCAATAGATACATATGATATATTTTGGATAATGGATAATTTGCTGCGTCACCAAGAACTATGGTGACTTGACTGTATGAATATTTTTCATGCGAGAATACGATATCATTGCCATGGCCATGACACAAGATCAAGATCGTTAACACGGTTGAATTATAAAAAACGTGGTTGTTTTTGCCTACACCTGCTGGTCAAAAATGCATATGGACAGGAGGCGGACAGGCAGACAAGTTCCATTTCTGTTATGCTGGTATAAGCTTGCTTTCACTTTGGTGGAGTAAACTGGGTTTTCCTTTCTTCCCGTACTCTTCCTTCCTTTCTATCGTTTGTCATGTCAGTTGAACGTCAGTACACGTCAAGAGGACAAGTACCAAAAGCTGCTTTCACTTTTTTGTCAAGCACATTTTTCCCATGTCTACCGTACAGATTTTAGTACAAAATCACCCACGTCCATGTTGCCAATTCAGATTAAAAATAATAAAATGCATACAAATTCTTAAGTCTTTGAAGCCTACATACGTATGCAAAACTGATAAAAGGTTCGATATTGTATCAATTGTTTTTGTGTAAGTATGCAGTATCCGTCTACCATTAGAATTGCATTTCCTCTTGTAGATAGATAAGTGTGGATCTAGCTCTAGCAAGCTAACTGTACAATCTAGAATATGCTCTGTCCAATTCTGTTATGGCAATCCGTATACAAATAGAATTTTCCAAATTACCTAGTAAAAGCTTTCTCTTCCGGAGAAAGTGGTGACAGACTGGATCACAAGCCTTATTGCGGCCATTTGTTGGAACAAACAGTCTTATGGTCCCATCTTGCTGTCAAATTTAATGTGATTTGTGTCACTCTTTATGTCCGATTACGGCTGTTGCCAGTTTCACTTTTATGTTCCTGTTCCCGCATATCATTCCTTGTCGTTCCCTTCTTCTTAAACGTTACTCTATTGGTAAGGAATAGGGAATCAGTGCGAAGTTGAAGCTAGCTTGTAGAATATGGCATCCTGTTATCTGATTACTTTGAAAAGTCGCGAAACGACATGCATTCTATAGTGTTGGAGATTGGGGGAAAGCTACCGAAGATTTGAAAATGTCGGCATTACCACAACATGATCAATACCATATTGATTATTATGTATTCTATTCTGGAATCTCTAAAAGTTTTGTGTGCAACTAGTTTGAAAGTTTATCTTTCCTTATAGTCTTTTAGACTGTAAAAAGGTTCACTTTTTGAATAGCAAGGGTTTTCGCTGAAGGGTGCTGCAGCGGGTCCCGTGTTGACATGAAGAAAACAAACAACGGTCCAATTCAATCATGTATTTATTAAAAAATTGGGAAACACTAGTATCTTATTTGGAGATCACATACAGTTTTACACAACTAATGTTACTCCAGTTTCCATCTTCTATACGTAAATATAACAAAAACGAACTCAGTTTTACGGCATAGACTAATGAATGTTGATGACCAGTTCATAAGAAGTGAAAGATGATAGTAATGGTTTTCTGAAGACATCAAATCCAGACGATGGGATGTCAAGAAAAGATATTAACGATAAAAAATGAGCCAATCTGTCGGCTTCTTTCATCCATCGACAAGGAAACAAATGATCTCACATTTGTGACCACTCATCAATTTTCCTGTCACTTGGGCTTCCTTTCGAAATGTCAGTTACTTATTTTTAGTCTTGGCAACCATTTCAAACATTTCCTTTCTCACTGGAGTCAATTTATAAATTGATTACATCGTATTTTTGTTAACTCAAATGTAATTTAAAAGCACATTAATTATTTGAACATCGTCACGCATGTTGTTATGTTAGCTTGACCTAAAAATAACATGCATAAAAACTCTAAAACCCAAGGATATCAAATGATCTGTGTTCCGTTTCCAGCGAACCATTACTAGTCCAATTCCATGAAGATTACCCAAAAATGTTAGTTATTACCACCACCAGTGATAAGTATTTACCATTTTTTGACAGTTCATGTTTCCTGGAAACAAAGGCGAGGATTCATGTCGTAGGTAGGTTATCATATCAGTGTGCATACAACTCTAGAGAGATGTCATCATCATTTGCGTCTCCGTGTTTTTATGGAGTTAAGTAAAAATTGGTCTCATGAAAGGAAAGAAAGGAAAGCACAGAACTAGGAAGAGAAATGAGAATAATAATAAACTGTCATATTTTGACAAAGATTAATGGGATGAATGATAGCATCATTAAGCTAGCTTGAAGTAGCATCTCACATTTAATGCTCTCCATCACATCGCGTGTATTATGTAGCACTAAAAACTCAATATTTTATCACGAGCACAGGCAAAACTGATCATTTTATTTCATGTGGTACAATTTATTCCTAGTGTGTGATAGCATGGGTTGACCTCTTGCACTGATAATAATTTATGTCCGAGGAGGTCTTAAGTCTACTGGAGGAGTGGAGAGCTCTCGAGACATTTTCCATTTCCCACAAAAATATGTGCACGAGTAATATGTTTATGCAGCCTTTACCAAGCTCCTTGTACCAAAAATCAGAATTGTTTTTAAAGAAACTTATCTACAGGTCCTTTGACATAGAGGCCAGTGCCTATAGCTTTCTTTTGTTTTTATCTAAATGTCTGACTAAACAAAATTGCTAAAATGATATAGCATCGGTTTATGTTACTGATGGAATGCATTATGGCAGGATAATCACAATATATCATGGCATGGTAACATAGAACTGGTCATCAATCACAAAATGGCCTTCTATAATGTCAAGGAGGATTTTGACACTTGAAATGCTCACAAATACCAGCATAGACTTTCAATCTTCATTTCCTTTCATTCTCTCATTCTCCATCAATCAGTCATGAGAAGTGTACACATAAGGAAGTACACAAAACGACACCAACACCCATTTCACATGATGAATCGGAAAACTAATTGACTCTGCTTTTGCCCGTATGGAACAGTACATGCCCTCCTACTCAAACTCATTGTGATTGTGACGCAAATAACGACTAATTACTGAGACCTGCACTGTTATCGCAGACGTATGAAAAAATATAAAATATAAATTAAGTCTTTCTGTTTACCATATAAAACGACATTCCTTTTACTCAACTGCCACAAACGTTGCATGTTCGTTTTACTTGATCGCGTGAACGAGCAAAACAGGAAAATGTCTCAAATAAAATGAACTGTCAAATCATATTCCAAACTGGCATATGTTTTTGTTGGAGGAAATAAAAGATACATATAATTCCTGCTGGTTTGGAATTGCGGTTCATAGCAATGATCTATCTATATGGCCCCTATGAACATTTATGTATGCAAGTTTAAAAGCGGAAGGCAACAATGGATAAGTAAAAAAAAAAAGAATTATGAAGGAGGGCAGCACGCGCTTTTGTTCACATGATAATTCATACTCCATAAATTTTGCTGATACGAAAATATTCACAAAAAACAACAATATTATGCGCATGTATTTATTCTATTACTGCATTTATTTCTTTAGTAAGCTTATATGAAAAGCGTTTCTCCTGTAATAATCACATAATGTGGCGCACATTTTGTTGAAACGTATTTAACGAGGATATCTATTCAATTTCAAACTGTGCAACGCAGCTGAAAAATGTAATGAAAGATTTACCACAAAAGTCATTTGAGAGTGTAACTTATCGCAATGACGGTACAAAAAAAAAGTCATGGACTGCCAGGACCGTGAGTATGTTCTCGCAAAAAAGAAGAGCTCACCGCTCTCCCTCACAGTTGATTTATGACTCTCATAATAATGTCTAAAATGGACAAGGGCCTGCTGGGGCGGATCGGATCACAAAAAAGAAGGCAAAAATATAAAAGTATATAAAAAGTGATATATGGTTATGCCGTCTCGTGAGCTGGCTGTTATTCTTTGTACGAAACCATGAAACGTTATAATCCAATTTGAAAATTTACGTTTTTCCTTAATATTCATCACGAAACATTACTTTAAAAAACAATATAACAACATAAAACATTTCATAAAATGCACATATAAAAAATATAATGGTTTTGTAAAATGAAACTAATATTGGGCACGATGGCAAGCACTTCATCTGTAAAAAAGACGACAGGAGTGAATCTTTCCTAATCTGTGTGTAGCCCTCCGCCCTTGAGCTTCTGCTCTTCTCCTCATTTACTTCCATAAATGGAATATCATCGTCGTCTCGTAAACATGATGAAAAATGAGGTACCACATTGAACCTTACAAAAAGACTGCGGGAAGAATGCATTTAAAACTCCACATTTCTTAACAGCATACATGCATCACAGCCATGATAATATACATATTTACCCAGATTGAAAATCACGAAGAAGATAACTATAATCATGATGATGTTGATAATGATAAGCATAACATGANGATAATATACATATTTACCCAGATTGAAAATCACGAAGAAGATAACTATAATCATGATGATGTTGATAATGATAAGCATAACATGACTAAAACTGCTGGGTTGCTTTCCATCTCGACAAGTAACTACCAGGCCGTGTCATAGATTGAACGTAAGAACGCTCTTGGTGATATGCCATAGTGTGGTGTTCTACTCCTCACGATTATCCAAGAAACGGTCCCCAACAATATATCAGGTCTCCGAGCTGGAGAGGTCTGGTCGTTTAAAAAAAGAAAAAAAAAAGTTGACATGACGTCGGCACATTTCCCCATCTGAACACAGAGAGATAAAATGGAAGCACGTCCACAGAGGGCCACAGGAGGTCGGAGATAATTGAAGTTTTTATTCTTCTCCATCATAACTGAGTGTGTGCAGTCTTCTCGATTCTCCCTTTTGTTGTTGACGTGACGGATAACAAATAATATAGGTTTTTTTCCCGAAAGAAAAAAAGTGAAGTGAGCGCCTAACCAAGTATGTAGTTAATGCTTAGTTACATCAAGCAAATCTACTATTTCATTCTGTTTTATCAGCAGCAGCGAAAGAATTTTTACGTGGGATGTAATAGTGGATGTTACTTTCATTCATTTAATTTTTACAATATAACTACAACAGGGTATATTGGACATGGACTGGAGTGCAGTGTGGGATTATAAAGGAAAGGAAGTGGCGTTGTCAGACCGAAGAGGGTGGAAGAAATAAGATAAAGAGCTCTTTAAAATGTCAGGAGGAGCTTTCAAAAAGAAAACTTCATTTCATTAAAAAACCTGTTAAAATTTTTCAATATTAAGAGGAACAATTGTAAAGCGCTTATCCAGCCGTACGCATCGTGATAATTCATAATGTTTTTGACTTCAATTCATTCTGTAATTCATCCAATAATTTTGCAAACCGTGTTAATCAAGGTTTACTTGGTTTCTACCCAAAAACAGTTACAAATTAGATAAACGTGCTTTGCTGTCTCGTGGAATTGTTTGTTTGTTCCGTCTTGTGTGTCGTTAACCGTACGCTCGTGATCACAATAAAAATTTTCCAGAGTAACAGATAATATCCACTGCCGTTTCCTCGTCATTCATTTTTTTGATGACGACGAATGACATTGATGGGTTGTCGTAAAAAATATCTATTTTGTTTACCCGCTGCAATTCTACTCGCTCATAGACTATTCTCTTTCTTATCTTACTTATGCCACCACCATAACACTAATAATAATATTGCTTTAGTTGAAAGTGAAGTGCTTGGTTATGCAATAAAAAGAGATTTTTCACTTGGAATAAAGAAGAGGATCTGCGGTAATGAAAGGAGTATTCACTCCAGTGCTGGTGGAATACAACCACTGCTCCTGCCATCCACCCAGGCAAAAAAAGCAATAATGACAAGTATAAGTGCGGGTAGGGGGATATATGTACATAAAATAGATGAAGGACTCACAACAATGAGCCCACGGGGTTTCTCATAATTCAGTGTCACTTTTGAACAATGGAACCTATTTTTCCTCTTGTTGTGTTGTTGTTCCTCTCTAGTTCCTTCCCTTTTTTATAATATTATCCTTATTTCTGCTCGTGTGTTTCACAGTGAACATCTGCAGTTGTCATTTGATGGGACACACATCTCTCACACCCCGGGTGTCATGTTCCATCCAACATTTTCGCTCTTTTGCTTTTTTACCATGGCTGATGATCATCATCACAACAATGATTGCCACAGTCATCATCAGCATGAACGACAAGGATGTGAGGACGATGAAAAGAAAAACCAGGATGATAACGATGCTTTAAGATAATTTTCAATATTGTCCTGCCTTTCAACCTTATTTGCTGTGTCAACCTCCACTTAACTAATTTCAAAACTGATTCTTTCCAAGCGCTACAGTTCTCGAAACTGATGACAATCCAAAATTAAATGTTATTCTTACTTTAAAAAAACATTAAAGAATATGAGTAAACCCGCAGGCTGAAAGCACATCGGAGTATTCGGAGTAAATATGAAAACTCACGAGTACTAAAAAGCAGAGCTCTGGGCTAATCTTTGGTTTTAATTTACTTAGATCTCGTGATTCATATCTATCATAGCACGAAATTTTCGTAATGCAAAATTAGTTTTGTCAGTCCACGCAAATATATACTTTCCATTAGTGCAGAATACTTTCTCCTTGCGACTCAAAGTACAAACGCATGCTTTCTCTTTTTGTACAGATCTATGTCGTCGTCTGCGTACCCAGACTAGAATCAGTCATATACTCTTTAAGTATAAAATTATTTCGCTACTTCATTTAACTTGGTTCGCCAACATAATTCATGTTAAGTGAAAAAACATCGGAGAACCAAAAGTAGAAAAAGTACTAGGAATGAATCCATCTCCATTCTATGTGTGTTTCTAAAAAATGGGATGGAGAAAAAACAGCTCATGGTGTGGTAGATGTTGCATGATAATGGGGCAATATTTCACAGCCCTATTTGTATTCTCCTTTAAATGCAAGTTCTGTCAATAAAAAATGATGATGGTGAGGTGGCAGTGGTAAAAAATACTAATAATGATGCTCTATTCAAAAGAATATGACATGTGACAAGGAGGAGATTATAAATGATGTGTGACATGGATGGAGAATTGGATGGAGAGGATCATAAAAATATGATAATGATGCATACACGTCACAATTTTTTTGCTGTTGTTAAATGAGTCAAACATCAACAAGACCATTGTTAAAAAAAGGTTTATTGTTATATTATGTATATTGCCGAACATATATTGTCCATATGGAATAGCTAATTAATCCCTGACATTAACTTATGACGCTCTGGGAAATCAAATGTTTCCAAAACAGTCATCCCTAGTTGGTTTCACAGTTTCAAGTAAAAATCCTCAGTTTATAAAAAAATATCATGCAGTTTTTCAAGCACTTTTTGAACTTTCATCTCATCAGTCTTTTCATCTGTCAATGCAGCTTAGCGTCACAATCGCAAGACTGTATTTGACAGGAGCAGCCCCAGAACCTCTGGGTTATTCGATAATGAACCGGATTTGTTTCTAACCGTGTCGTCTGAACCCGACTGTCCCCATCGTCGTTGGTACAAACCCTGGTCGTGGTTTACAGAAACAAACTGTGATAGGCGTTTAGAGTTAAATTGGATAAATTTCGACAAAACATTTCCATCCACACGGGATCTAACTGGTAAAAAAGTACACGATTATGTTGGAGTATTCCAGTGGGATCCTACTTCAAATACCTCGCCGCAACCTCCCCCACCCCCTTCTACTGACCATAGATGTCCAGTTACATCTATTTCTCAAGCTGCTTCAGGTTACTTTAAAACAACACTCAGATATAACAAACAAGGTTTTAACCAAAAGCTAAATAAAAGTTTAACCTCTGGAGGGTTAAAAAGTCCTTGTATTTTAGGCTACTGGATAGCCTATGTTCGTACAATCCGTGAGAGTTTTAATAGCAGTTATCAGAGCATAAAAATCAATCCTCTTGAAATGCAATCGACTTCAAGTGCAGTTAAAGAGAAAACAATGATACTGAAGAGCAACTGTCTTCGAGTGCGCCCATTTTGGATGCATGAGCT
>JAAXOA010004373.1:0-10368 GCA_036561885.1 Salina celebensis
TCCAGAAAGCTATTACAAACATAAAAATGAAGTAATCCTTGTCCGGAAATATTGTGTTCAGGTATGTTAAATGCTCATGTGAAGAAACCCATTCAGGATATAAATAATCCTGAAAAAAAAAACTTATTACATATAAGAAAACGACCTGTCACGACATCACCAGGCGGTGTGGTAAAAATAAATAAAATATTATATTGCCCATCCTAGCCATCATCGTCACACAATGTACAACTCTAGGTAGTATAAAGTCATCCAGAAAAGAAAGAAACACGAAAAGATTGTTTGTTTCTTTCAACAATAGCAAACAAAGTGCTCTACAGAGCTTTTAACACAACAAAAAAACTGTAGCGTACAATTCCTCGTCATAAACCACTTGAACAGAGGAATACAAGAAACAAAACGTGAACCGTATGTGAGTAAACCTGCTGGAGAAGAAGCAAGGATATTGCCTCTATGGACCACTCAGCAGTTAACAATTTTTTCCAATAAATTGTTCAATGGATAGAGAGAAAAAAAGATATATGAGTTTTATTTTTTATCATTATTGCTTTACAATAATAGGAGTACAATTCAAAACTATGCTGAGCGTTTTTCTCTTTGTTACAAAACCTCTTTAAACAAGAAACCTTGAGTTATATAACACAAGTGGTTGTTCAGAACAGGAGGATGTATGCCGATGGCTCAGCACTGAGAAACGAAATATCATAACTACAAACAAGTTGACCTCGTGACCTACCCCTCACGTCCGAACATGATTGGTTTCTCGTAAAAAAATCCAATTGAGGGCTTATTGAGTTCACGACTTTTTTTCAAAGTATTATCGTTATCGATTCTAATCGAAAATCAAGCCGAGTTTACAATTGGACGCTGGGGTTTCAGGAAAATATATGTGTACACGTTTATGCACTTTTCTAAATGAATTGTACAAAAAAAACCATGCACATATCTATAAAACTTTTTCTTATTGTACATGATATAGAAAATGCAATAGTTTTTTGTGTTATTTTCTCGCAAGTACAAAAAAAAGCTTTAAATGGCTGAAGAATTTTCAACCCAGAGCCGTGTTCGTTACAGGAATTGCTTTACACATTTATTCCTTCCGTCCCCCACTCCCTTTTTAACGCTAACCACCTTTCACAAGATGTCTAACAGCAGCCATACAATTTTTTTTTTTTCTGCAAGTTAACCACCATTTCTCGTTGTTCGACGGCTCCCCATTTTCCTATATATTTTTTTTGTTCTTTTCCCGACAAAAAATGGCTGTAAGAATGGCAAATAAATATCCCACCGAGCAAAGATCACAGAGAGACTATCGAAAACTGTCAACCAATAGATTTATTATTCGCAGTGACTCTCCAGCCTACTCGATGTTCAAAATGTCCTAAAGATGCTACCGCTAAGTTTTCCTTCCTTCGCATTTCCGCTTCTTCAAAGATGATTCCAAATTGCTAAACCGTTCTTTCTCTCCAACAGTTATTACCATTATACTTCATTGGGGAAAAAGTGGTGGAGCGCACACTTCTAATGTTTTTTGACCAACCCCAGAAAAAGTGAACGTATAACCTTCCGCTTTATCCAGTATTACAAGTAGTGCACTTATCAATGATCCTAGATCCGATCCAAGAAAAGGTTAAGTAAGTCAAATGAAGAAAAGAAATATCTACTTCACTGCTTTTACGGAGTAGCTCTTATAATGATTTTTTTTGTAGTTTCACTTATCTTAGAAAATTCTATGAAAAAAAAAATCATTTATTTTATACGCATTCATAGGATTTTGTGGTGGCAGGGGAAAGGACAGCGTTTCGTTTAAGTATGCACTTGGAAGCGCACAAGTGCACAGTCCTCCTATCTGATCAGATGACAAGGCATTATCATCAGCCAGACTCATTCATTTCCTTGGCGCAAGAGTAACGGTGAAAGACATCGCAATTTCCTCGAGTTTTCATATAGTTTCCAAGTGCACACCATTTATTACTCGCCCGCATCACGTACTTTCTCTAACTGATAGTTTTCACATTTGCTGCTGCACTACATTGCTGACGCTGGCGAAGACAGCAAACAATTAAGGGGACTGGCAGAGAGTGCAGGACAGGCGAAAATGGCTGACAAACGAATGCCCGAAAATAAATGCGAGAGAATGAATAAAAAAACAGTTGACAAGTTGAAGGACATTTGACTGTATAAAGTGAGGAAGCCAATCACGTTTTCTGGAACGATTCTTACCAGATTAAAAATTTTCCAATCTTCACACATTGCCATACTAATCGGATATTTTTTGGCAGCACAAGTTACAGAATTGACCATGGCATTAGGTCTATTGTCATAGTTAACTAGGATTTGGGTGGGTTATCAAACTGTCGTATGCCTTTCTCATCAAGAATAACAAGCACTTGTGTGCACTCCTACATTTCTGAAAAAAATATCGATCTAACACTATTTCCCATTCTTCTCTTAGCTACCATTCTCAGCTTTATTGATTTGAAGAGACAGATTTTCATCAGCGCTTACCCTCTCGTCAAACATGAAGTGAATTACGAAAAACTTTCTTCCTTTTTTATATAAATAGATGTTTTCACAGGAAAGGACCAATTTTTGCACAATATATCGAAAAAGGTCTGGAATTTTTAATAATTTTCATCCTCTTTGCCAAAATTCCGACAAGGAGAAGAAAATGGTTTTCCTATGTTCAACTAGGTAAAAAAATATCCTAAAAAAGTTCTCCTGGGTATAAACGACAGTTTTATTTTAGGAAGGATTCTCACTTTCTCTCAAGCAATGTTAGTCGGAAGGGAAAGAACCTGTGAGAAAAGGTTCTTAAGATAGGCATAGAGAAAACTACTTGAGACATTTATCCTCTCATTTTCGTCTACTTTCGCTAACTCTCCTACTACATATTCCGCATCGATTTTTTCCCCTTTTTCCCTGTTAACAAAATTGCATGCTTTGTCTCCATTTTTGCAATATCAAAATAGTCCCATAAATCACGCCTCAAACTGGCTCCATCTCTTTTGCACGCTATTTATCCAAGATGTAAGGTTGTGTAACACAAACGAATAAATCGTCCACAAAAGTAGAAGAATTACAGGAAACACAGACACAATAAAAAGAACATCTAGTTAGATACTAACGGAAATAGGAGAGAGGAAAAATATATATCTTCACAAGAATATTTTAGCAGGGCCTCACATTCAAAGGGAAAAAAATTCAGACAAGAAATTCCTTTCAACCCAAACATTTATTAGAAGAGAAAGCTTCAGCCCACGTTATTGAAAACCATCCTCCTAGCTCACGACATTTAATTCTTTTTGCAAAGTTTCGTCCACAAAAAATCTTTTAAAACAATAAGCCTATGTAGCAGAAGCATTTGAATTACCTATTCTGCCAACGCTTGACAAGTTTCAGGAAAAATGATGGTTATTGTAATTATGTTTGCTACTTGCTCAAGATAACAAATCAATACAAAACACAACAGGAAACACCCTTGAAAATTTTCAAGTGTTTTTATGAATCGCATGTAAACATGCGTGGCTGAGGGCTATTAAGAAAAACAGTGTTTTCGTCATTACTGTCATATTCCATTCATTTTACTTCTTCCTACTTCCACTTGAGCTATGCACTCATATTCAAACATCTAGTCTATAAAGTTTCCATGATTTTGAACCTGCTTCGTTCACATCAATGAGACACTCGCTTGGGTAAATTTCATGTGTCATGCTCCTTCGTTTTTTCTACCTCATTTCAATATTTTTTTGTAAGTCATGTCTCCCTCCAAGTTTTACCACTCTCTCCCGTGGGCCACATAAACAGTAATCCTGCTGCATCTAAACAGCAAACTTAAAGACACATTTAATTTGCATATCTCATTACTACCTTGTTTACTTAACCCGTAGTAGTCTTGTCTTGTAATTATCTCTGAAAGTAATTTGGCACGAGAGAGAATAATTTTTTATTCCACAAAATATACATGTTTATCAGGAGGATTTCAGTTTAACAAATTGTTTGATAGTAAAAGCCTTTTTAAAAAACGTTCTTGCAAAGGTTATATCTGAATAAAAAGAAGATTGAAGATAAGACTTATGTTTATTGGCAAGCGGAGAGAAGTGAGCCGAATTTGGAAACAAAAATTTATTTCATTTGGTACGTAAATTAAAAGAAGGTTGAGAGTAACGTTAATTGTTGGCTTGGCCTGGATTGACTAATAAAAAAGAGTCTGGACATTTTTACTAGTTTGGGAGCACCTTTTTTTAGTCATGCTTGCCAGATACAGTAAATCTAAATTGAGCATGGTTGTATACACCTTTCTAATTACTTTTTTATACTAGTAGCAGGTAAGATTTTTTTTATAGATGCATACATGTAAAAGTAATGAAATGACGCATGAAGCGAAGCTGGCAAGAATAATTGGTCGTTCAATTTCAAGGTTTTTTTTGCCAAGGCTACCTGTATTCGTAACCTAAGGAACCAAAAAGGAAACCAAGGAAGCTGTAACGATGTCATGGTTGGGCTAGCAAATATGACGATTTAAAATGTTGAAGGGCGAAGGAAATGAAAGGTGAAATTAATCTCTGTGTAATTTTAGTACCCATTTAATCTTCATTTGTTCATATTATGTATAAACTCATGTAGCTCATACTACTATATGAAAATGTTATGAAACTGTATATCGTACATACATGGCTCGTCCGTGTCTTGTTATATAACACATTTTCATCTTTTCCGGAGAGAAAATTACATTACAAATTGGAAGGAGTGGATCTGATACACTGTCATAAAACGTGACCAGATGCTCAAACGATCTTGAAGAAGCTCTTTTGCAATGGAACGCACAAGGAGAGAAATTCATCGGCGAAAAAAAAATCTCGTAGGGAGTGTATCTACGTAGGGCGTTCTGAGGGTAGCGTTTGCACCAAAGCTACAAATCTTTATGAGGAAGTCATTCGTTATTCTATTCCTGCTTATGATATAACTGTTCTTGAAATACTTAAGATTAAGTGTTTTTCCTTACTTTCACACATACAAGATGTTTGTCGCCACCCAGAACACTTGGATTTTTTTTGCAGTAGTTGAAGATGAAAACGATGAACTGATACAAGAAACAAGTTTTATTCTCTGCGAGGTTTCTTTACAGCTCATAATTCTTTCAATTGATAGGTTGTGATACAAAAATGCAATCTCGAAGAAGAAAATCCAATAAAATAAATAGAAATAGAAAGAGTTTTTGTGTGTAAATCACAAACAAAAACAAACCTAATCGCTACACCATCTAAGGTATGTTCCCTCTAAAAAATTATCGATTTAAAATTGCCCATTTTCTCAGCTAATAATGAATTGGCTCCCATAAATTTCTCCATTTTAAGACAAAACCACCTATAAAGCGTAAAGGATTATGTACAACTTTCAGTATATTTTGCAAATACGCACAGGCAAGTGCCACACATTTAGTTTTGTTGGCTTTTCTAACTCATCCCCTTCTTGTTTTTGTTTAACAAGCAGCCTAATAGCAGCAATATTTATTTTCACCAGAACAAAAAAACAATTCAAACGATAAAATAAACATTAAGTTGCCAGTGATGTGACTTAGCTGATGTCTCAGCATGCAACTTTTCAAGTATCTCTCGTAAAAACGGTAATTTTCTGTTGTCACCAAAAAAATTCATTGCTTACTTAAGAAAACAGCAAGACAACAACATGCCATCCCAGATTAAAAGAAATAGACAAACTATTCAATACATATAAAGTGGAAAACATCTCGCTGAAAAGTTGTTAATGCCCCGTCATCATCACTTTTTCTTTGGAGCCGTGTGCACAACATTTTCTTTATCTACCTCTCCATAGAACATTCCATGTTTTTCTAACAGACTCACTCACTCACTGCTACCGACAACAGTGCTGATGATTCCAAGACGAAGAAAAAACTTCTTCCTATGAATAACCGCTGAAACATTAGTCACTACCACAAAGCTTGCGGTTTTTATGGTGAAAACTCGCGACGACGGGAAGAAACGAGGAAAAAAAATCCACCCCTAAGAAAAACTTTTAGTCAAATGTATTAAAAACAGAAGGAGAAGGAGGAGGACAAGTCGAACCAAATGAAACGACACAACGGTGGGGCTCTATGAGAAAACTAAACAAACTAATAGAGTTTTTTTTTTCTTAAGAAAATTTTGCTCGTTTTTTGTCTTCGTTTCCTCCTTCTTTTTCCTTGTCACCAGGGTCGTTTTTTTTGCTGTTTTCTTTCGAAAACTGTTCGCATTCAGGGAAAAAAATCACTTTGTCTTTGGCTGCTCCTGTCCTGCCTCTCTCGTTGTGCACTATTTTTCTTCGTGTGAGGGAGGATGACAATGGAGTAGTAAGGTTCTATGAACTCCATAAGAATGGCAATGCAAATGTTTTAATGGTAATCTTTGTGGTGTGGTTTTTTTTTCCTAGTTTTTCTTGAATATACACTTTTCATCATCTCTACCACATGACATTGGCAAATGGATGGAAATGGGGTCCAGTAATTAATGACTCTGGGCTAATACGTTTTTAGGACGGAAAAAATGACGCAGGAGAAAGTTGCTCTACCGCTGGGAAAAGAGAGCTTTTTTTAGTGGATGAAGCTCTGCGGAAAAGTCATTTGAAAAAGGCTACGTAGGGTTATGGGAAGTTCAGTGTGTAGCATGAAAATGATGAATTGTCTAATGTTTTATAGAAAGGCGGTTGCTAAACATAAGAGAAAATGATGTAGGAAAAATAATTACTGTGTGGACGACGATCTCATAAAAGAAAAATTAACTGGAAGGAAACGACAGACTTTTTGTTTGCCAAACAACCTTAATCTGCTCGGGGACTTGTTCATTTACTTTTTTTGCGGAAAAAAGTTCTGCATGGCTCAGAAGTAGTGACCGCTTTCTAAACTGAAACTGGCTGACATGCAAGAAAACCGTTAAAAGCTACTACCATCTAGGGTGCTTAATGAATGAACATGATGACGAATCATAAATCGTCATAATCACTCTTTTCCTACATGTATGTCGTTACAAAGTCGAAAACTACCTAGTGGATTTTTTGCTAAGAAAGTTGCTGTTTGCACATAATTTTAGAGACAAAACCGCTCATTTTTATGATGTCATGTGGCAACGCATAACAATAAAGAAAAGATAAAATGGTGCGTTGAATTCTCGTAAAAATAGTTACAATAGTTGCTCATCAAGCGCCAGTCTGTGTTCATGACAAGTACTTCGTCGCAGCTTCTGCCGAGACAGTCACCCAAAATGACGGAACATTCCATTTGAATATTTTAAAAACGAAGTATTCAACATGTTTATTGCTGCATTGAATGATGTTCCTGTTCTGGAAGCCTAGTAGTGTCACTTTACAGTGATAAACGTCATCATTATTTGAATTTTTATCGCCTTATATGTACTTGGCACACAGTAATTAATGCAATGACCTGTTCTCAAGTTATACTTGGGAAAACATGGTAAAAATCAAATCAACAATTAACAGCTCTATCAAACAAGGAGCCCACGTAGTTTATAGACTTAAAGACATCGTAACAAGGGTTCTCTTCTACTTTAAAGAGCAATGGTCTTGTGCATCGCTAAGTATTTTCAAGGGCCCTCATTTAGAAATTACTTCTCGGCCTTTCTCTATTTTTTATGTAAGACACTTAAGGCTTTAACCACTTCAAATAGCCACAAGGGCCAAACTACATCCTATTTCATTCTGCCACGCTTGAGTTTATGGCTTTTAAACGGTTTGCTCAGCCAAAAGGGAATCATCAAATTCTTCATTTCCTCTAACCGGCCGTAAAAATCTCAGGAAAAAGTCTACTCGGTCTTTCGTACTGGAACACCACAACTATTACGCATGCCACTACTACTCCACTCCTGCCAAGTAGACAAATGAAGCCATAAAAAAGAAACCCCTCATTATTACTATTGTCTTGTGTGTGTGGTACACAAATGCCTTACAATAGTGCATCTTTCTTCATAATATTACAAGGGCTATTCTCTCAACTTTCAAGAAAATGAAACAAAAGTGGAGAGAAAAACGCCTTAAATTAGAGAAGATCCTTTTTTGTAGAGATTCATTTTCGCTTCCTTTTCCTGTCCTTCGCATAACAGTACACAAAACATCATAGAATATTCTCTTTCCCTCATTTAATCTACGTCACTTTCTCAGCGTAATAAATTTATCTTTTTGTAAAAGACAACCGAGATTCACTTGTCGTAGAAGCAGTTGTCATCAAGTTATACGCACCCACTAAGCTTTGTTCTTTAAGTCAAGATTCATTGAGGATAAGGAATCAGCCACAAAATTTTCCAATTTACATGAACATTCACATGATCTTCAATTTAACAACGGAAACAAAAATAGAATTGCATCCACTTGACGATATCCTAGTAAAAGAGATTCTGGGTGGCTTAGATGCATAATTTGGGGGGATTTTTGTTCACATACAATATTTCATTTTGTATCCTTCCGTCACACATCCGTCACATGTTCATCTAAAGATTTTGTGGTGTCACTTACGTAAGAAAAATGAATACACTTATTCCTACAAGTAAAAACAAAAACATTTTTAAGGCTTTATGCGCATATGGTAATTTTTTATCAGAGGAAGTATTTGAAATCCTTTTGATATGTGATTGCGAGTATGTATTACATAGCATGCAATTTTACTTTTTTTAAAAATGCGTCCAATGAAGCACCATATTCCTTTGTCGTGGTTTACTTGACATACTACTTGGACATGAGACACAGCAGGAATGAGGCTTTTACATTTTCATGTAGATTGGAGGGCGGACACATTCCATTCCACATAAGAATAACTTCCCCAAACAAGAAATATATATTTTTTGTTTCCTAAAGTTAAAACGTGTTTGTGGTTACTCTCAAATAGAATGAGAGTAATTTTTAAGGATGAGCAAAAGATGAAAAGAGTTTATGTAGTACTTCAGTTCAAACATTTATTTACAAGTGTGCCGACAGTCTATTTGAAAAAAAAACCTAAATGTATGATGATTGCTCTATGGGAAAAGAGAGTTTTTAAATGTTGAATACTTGTCTTAGAAACTTTTTTCTTCAAAAGTCCTTTTGTCTTTGTCAGAGATGTTAGTTTTCCTTTCGTGCGGTACCAGTAAACTTTCCAGAGAGCTTTTTGGGAGAAGACAGTTTGAAAATGAGAAGAATCAGAGAGGTGGATACATTTACTCCATTTTCTCATCTGTCTTCGTTTTATTTTTGTATGAATATGTAATGATATGTTTTCATTTTCCAGACAAAGATAATGATAACTAATGCATGCATAACTTTTCGTGAATGACGCACTTATGCTGAGTAGAGAGAGGGAGAAAATGTAGTTATTTTCAGTTTCGTGAGAAAATGGGATGGTTGGAAAATAGTTTAAATGGGATGTTGTCGTTTTGTCCGTCATAATATTATTTTGGAAGACATTCATTTTCAAGACTTGCTATCTCAGCAGGAAAATAATTACTGTTTGAAATACGTTAAGAGGATAGTAATGAAAAACAACAAGAAAAATAAAATAAAATACTTACTTGTCTGGTGCGCTGAACAAAAACTTGTCTCCAGATCGTTCATAGCACGTTCCTTTTTCGCCCATTGACTTGCTGTCGATAATAATAGGGGAGGAGACCCCTGACTGGAACCAACGGCCTTTCCAGCTATCTGGCAGAACACAGTTATCTGTAACAACAAAAGCAAACACTTTTTATAAGTAAATTATTTTCAGGAACTTTTTTTATAACTATGTAGATTATAGCTAGGTGTTTTTTAAATTGTGTCCTTGTACCTGGGACTAGTTCTGGAAGTATTAAAACTAATCCTATGAAATATGTATACGGGGCATGTGGGAGGGAATTATTATATATTTTTGGCTGTTTTTCAACTACTAAATAGCGAACCTCCCGTTTCCCAAAAATAATATTAGTTGTAACAAAGACCGGAAAGAAGAGGGACTTTTTGTATGTAAGGAAAAGGCTTCTTTTTGGCTCAAAACTTGCTTCCTCTTACAGCAGAATCCCTTGAAAAAAAAAATTTGCATTACTTATTCATTCCCCCAACTTTCTATCCTACTCTCCAAAATAACTTAGTTGAGAAACTTTATGCATATTGAAAACTGAGACGCAAAAAAAGAGACGCGCCTTGTTCACATCCTCATCAGGCTTTTTCCCTAAAAACGGGCTGAAAAACATCATCAATATCTGTCAACAGCATCTGACACACACTTCAGTCAACCTTAAAAACCGAACCTGAAATGAATACATATATTATACAAGCATATCACGCATGATAGCTTTGGATGGAAGAGTAAGTCAAAGAGACACATGCAGAAAAAAAAAGTAGCATCCTTTTTTG
>JAAXOA010004374.1:0-10368 GCA_036561885.1 Salina celebensis
AATCTCTAATCGACCAATATTGACAATTGAAATTGACACAAATTTCTACCGTGGTACATTGTTCGGCACTCAAAGGGGTAAATTCAACGGCACCAAACACAGAATAAAAAATCTTCGAATATGGTATTAACTAGCGCATTATTGGTTTAGGGATGATTGAAGTGCCAGAAATGTTTAATTCGCGATTAACGTCGTTTATTTTGTGTCACATCAATAATTTTCTGTGCAATTTGTCATCATCAAGTGTCCAATAGTTCGTAGAAGCAAACTGAAATACAAGTACAATAAGACGCCGTTTTTCAATTTTACTATAAAGTGTTAAGTTGGACACATTAGGTTAGAATGGTTCATGTTCATTAGGAAAGGAGACAAAGTACAATCGGTCCATAATATTTCCAAAAAGCAATGGAATGCCCATTGGACGGTAATTTTTGACCTGTGGTTTTGACCAACTTTTTCCAGCACATTTATTATTTGTCCACCGGACAAAAGGGTTTATAATATGAAATATCGATTTTCAGGCCAAAATGAACAAAAACAGGAAAATATTGTTTCAGTATGGCATTGAAATGAGTTCACTATGTACTGAGTTGTGATAAGCCAAAATTTCAAGTACTATCATGCTTTGGACAAAAAAAGTGGACAAAATGGATGCTCTGCGCACTTGCAGATTTAGAACGTATATTTGGGCGCCAGTCAGTGCGTGTACCTATTCAAATCTCTTTGTGAGGTTTCCTGAGGACAGATTGAAAAAAAGGACAAGATGAAAAAAGTGGACAAGAAGAAAAAATGGAAAAAATGAAAACTCTGATTCCACACAAACATTTAAAGACGGGGTCCTTTCTTTTCGTCAAAAAATTGCAAAGGACACCTTCTTGTTATATCTGCCATGATTTTGTTTAAAATAGGTGTTTTTGTCCAATTGGCGGCAAAAACTACATATCTTGCGTGTCAAAACTGACAAGTTTGCGTCCTCGGTGAGAAAAGTGTTTGAGATGGCTTAGCTCGCACATATAAAAAAGGGTTATTTAAGGAAAATTTGACATTTCGGAAACATTAAACGTATTCATTTGCCCCATTATGTACTTTCTTTTCGTTAGGAGGCGATGGTAACACTAGTCGCAGTTGATATAAAACTGAACGAATGGGCGATGCTAATAAACTGTACCTAGAATTGTTTTAATTTAAATTCTGAAGTAGATAAATGCAATTCTGAAGTAGATTCGTCACGTCAGAAACCATTTGTTTTCGAATTCTAGCCTGCAGTGGTTAATCCTTCAAACTTGGGTACCAACCTGATATGTAGTCGGCCAAAGGTCGTAATGTTGATTAGGAACTGTGTTTAAATTCAACATTTGTTATACATATTATAAAGGTATGAAAGTTGGTGTATCATACCACAATTCACATCACACCAAAACATTTCGTTGCCCTGCTCTATTACTAATGTAATCATTATTACATTGTTTAACTAACAAATTTCTCCCTGGTAAAAATTATATTGAAAAAACGCCGTGAAGAAAATCATCAGGATATTCATGTTCGCAGGTGAATATAGTAGATATCTTATTAGTTTCCCGACAAAATCCATTCAATATTAATGTTACAAATGCAACATATTATTAACATTCCCACGCACGCATTATGCGTATTTTGTTAACGTATTCTTTACTAAGATATGTTTTATGTTGCACAATGAAAGGGAAACAATGTCATTTTTTAATATTGTCGTAAACCACATTAAAGATTTTCCTTCACTAACATTAATCTTTAATCTCAATATGCTATCAAAATAAGCAGGTTTTGAATGCAAGCAATGTTATACTTTGATCACAAACAAATTAAATGCTCCTTGATAAAACCGCTGGGTAATCTAATGATCTTGTACGATTGACTTAAATAATTAAAAACCATCTTCATTGGACTAAGCATCAATTTGGCGAAACTTGCAAGTGAATATCTTTAATTTTTACTTAAACCATTTACTGAATTGTTGAATTACTTAGGTATTATACAAAAAGTATCACACAGCATGAAGAAGCGACCTGAAAACTGTTCCTTGGGATACCAAATTGCTCATAAAGTAAGTCTTGCTAAAAATCTGTCGATGAAAGTTTCGATTGGCAGGCTATTTTCAAATTGCTCCAACAATAAATTCGATAGCAATCACAATCACATTTAAATTACCGTAAAATTAAACTACTGCGTTTCGTCAATCACGTAAATAAAACCGCGCTACTTCAACTTGAGTTGTTTATATTCCCACCAAGTATCAAACCAGATTTTTTAAATATAATAAATATAAAGAATTATTATAAATTAAACATTGTAATACAATTTACGATCCTGTGTGGGCGGCTTTTCTTGATACGCGGCTGTTTAAGCTCCGTTATGTTCCTTTCCTATGTTACAAAACAATCCCAATAAACTTCATGACGCAATTGATGGGTGAAAATTCGTAGGAACAAGCCTTAAAAGTTTGTTTCGAAATTAGCTCTTTTTCATTGATAAAACGGATAAAAACATGCCGAATTCCAACAAAAAATTATCAGCCCTAAAGGCTGTAAATAAATTAAAATCCTCATTTTATACGCACCTGAAGGTAATTTAAGTGTGCCATTAACTGTGGAAAAAGTAAACTGATTGCTCTTAAGTTCGTTTTCTATAACTATACTGAGATACGGACATACAGACCGATTCGATATTCCTAAAAGTTGTAGCTGCAACGGTTCCTAAGGAAAATCCGATTTTGTGAAAGAAATTCGACCAAAAATGGATGCATTTGTTAATCCACGTTGGGTTTAGTAAAACGCCGTTTTGAATCTTTATTTCACGTTGCGATCATTTGGAGGATTAGGTCCTGAGTTCATCACTTCTGTGAGAGGAGTACAACAAGAGTTGACAATGTGTGTATCACACCCCAATTCACAGTATACCAAGACATTTCATTACTACCCTTCCTTATTTGATTGAAAAAAAACAAAACAAGTGATTAACAAAATTCTCCCAAACCAAAAATTAAATTAAGAAACGCCGGGAATAATTCATCCAGATATTCATATGTGTTTATTTTAAATTTCCAGTTGGTTGCCCGACAAAAATCCATTCAAAATTAACACTTGAAAAGGTTAATACAAATTGAGGGTTTTGAAAACTACTTATAATTACAATTCCGAAACCCGTATTACGTGTATTTTATTAACGTATTCTTGACTCATTTACGTAAGTTACATGGAAGAAAAAGTACAGGTACAAGAATGGAGTTTCAAGCTTACAGGTAAGCGACCATGCAATCACCGATAGGCGAATGGCGAACGTTTGCATCCAAAACATTAAACTGCTTCATGTCCAAAACACACATGGATTTGCACACTAGAAGTACATATGAGCTCAGCAAAAATGTGTGAATGCTTGATTTGAACCGGTAATTGTTCATGTTCGACGTCAGTTTTACGTTACAAAGCTAAAAGTAGGTGCTCTTTTAAAAAAACGTTTACGAGCTTGTACTGGACAAAATTTTCGGTAAGGATTTCCATTCCTTACTTAATTCTTCCATGCGTAAGATAATATTCTTTTGCACACTAAACGGGAACAAAATATTTGATATGGTGGGACATTGTTTACAAACACAAAAAGTGCATAACTTTAAATAAATTATGTAGGTAACACTGTGGCATACGTTAATGTCAGCAGCCCATTTTTATTTCGATGGACGGATTCACCGACTGGCAATCAGTTTTTTAGTGTTATGCCCCACCATGCTATTCTGTAAAAAAACGAGTTAATTTACACTTAATTTCCGTTGCCCACCTTTCTTTGTTGTATCTCATAATACTCGATGAACTTTTCTCTTGCCTTCCCAAATTTTAAATGGCATTTTTCTTACATTTTACAAGAGTACCGGTGTTTCATAAAACTATGATTCAATATTCGGCTAAACATTTAATTTTAACGTAATTCGTAACGTAGTTTCTGAAACCAGCAGTGTTTTATGAGACATCCGATAACATAGAATTCTTTTGACTTTTGTGTGTTAGAGTTCCACATTCCAGAATGATAAATACTGTACACAAATAACTGAAATTGCCGAATGCAGTTCATGGTAATATCGAAATAAATATTAGAGCTTACAGTCAATTAGAGAGGAAATATACTAAATTCCATCATTTTCCAACCCAATCATTCCTGTCCATTTTTTAAAAATCAGACATGTTACATTAATCTTTGGTCTTTTATCATTGAATTTTGACAAGTATAATTCATATTTCCTCAAAAGATTACTTTGAAATTGCAAATACTTCGTGTTTAGAATGATCTTTGTAAAATATTTCAAGCTTCAACTAACTACACATGGCCATGATACCCAAACATCGTTTGTTGTCACAGCTGTTGTTTTTGCAATTCGTGCCGCCATCGATGCTGAGACGACGGTTTTATTTGACTGTATCCTGTTTGAACGTGAGGTTTTTTTGGGTGTTAGTTTATTGAACATTTATTAAACGAAAGTCTACGGAGACCATTCTTGCAGTTAATGTTAATTGTTTTGGAGCCTTTTGTCGTAACTACTGACCGCTTTTGCTGCCTTGGACTTTTTTCATCGCCGTAAGTAAAAACCCTTAATTTGTCAGTTTTTAATATTTATATGAAATTAAATGTCGTGTTTGTTTCAGCACGTGGCGAGGCATTTCACGAAAATACTTTGGATGTTGGAGTATTGGAGCCAGGGAGAACTGACCAGGGAGACTTTCAGCAGGCACCTATTTTCCTTCTACGTGGATACCGACTTCACTTCGGTTATCTTATTAACGGAGGTTGCAAGTGAAGATTAAGCTAGAAATCGTATAAACCAATTCTGCAATTTTAAAAATCTTATTTTATGTTAGGACTTCTACAAAGATCGGTACATAACTGGAAGACCAATACCAAGTGTTGTTGGCGGGAAAGGGACACCGTTTTGGGGCATGTTCATCCGAAACCTGTCGAGTGTTTTAGGGAATTGGTCTACTAAGTTTGGATAGAGGAAGATCAGCGTTCGAAAGAGAGCTTGACTTTGCATCGCTTTTGTAGTAAGGCCAACTCAGGAAGGAGACAGAAGAGTGATGAGGAGGACACGGAAATGGAAATCAATATAAGAACGGTACATAATTTCTCTTATTTACATTCAAACATTCAGCTGGTTTAATAATAATTATCTACGTCGATGCTGAACAGTTTGGGGAAGAAATTCAAGTTATTGGACGGGAGTGAGGATGTGAACGTGGACGAAGAAAGATTGCGCTTTCAACAAGTCTTCAACTTTCGAGAGTAGCTCATGTTTTTCGTACCTTGGAGATGAAAAACAAGATTTCGAAGTACCACAATAAGAGTGAGGAGATTTTAAACAACGCTTCGCCATACTACAACGATGCAACAATTGATGAAGATTATAGATGGACTTTTCTACGTAGAATTTTTAGCGCACCTGTGGCAGGTATTTTCGTCAAGGTCCCAAAATCAATAGGGCAACTCTCCATAACCCTCCGAATGTCTGCTGAAAATTTCAGCTCGATCCGATATAAAATTAAGACGTTAGAGTGTTTCTTGGATCTTAGATAATCGGAATTTTTGGAGCACCTGCAGGCACCTGCGGAAGGAGTTGTCGTCAAGGGCAAAAAATCAATAGGGCAACTCTCCATAACCCTCCGAATGTTTGCTGAAAAATTCAGCTCGATCCGATGTAAAATGAAGACGTTAGAGTGTTTCTTGGATCTTAGATAATCGGAATTTTTGGAGCACCTGCTGGCACCTGCGGAAGGAGTTGTCGTCAAGGGCCCAAAATCAATAGGGACAACTCTCCATAGCCCTCCGAATGTTTGCTGAAAATTTCAGCTCGATCCGATCAAAAATGAAGATGTTAGAGTGTTTCTTGGATCTTAGATAATCAACACCATGACGGTTTAAAAAGGCATATTGCTCTCGCAATGCCTAATAAACAGCTTCTATGCTTTCAAAAATAACAATAACAATTATACTGAACTCATTGGAAAATTTTACACCAAGACTTTTGTGACAAAACTCGCATGAATAGATATGGCTGTTTCACATATGCCGTAGTTCTGATTTCGTCCAAGCTCTATAGCTGAAATCCATACAATATTTGTATCCAAAGGGTATTGTAACTTCAAACCTTGGCTCGTGACATTGCTGCTACTAAAGTAAATACCATGAATAAAGAAGATTTAAATTTTTCACGTAGACGTTTTTGACAAAACACACATGAATAAATATTTGTGCATGTGTTTTCTGTGTGCAGTTGTTCCAGATTTCGAAAGAGTAATTTTTCATGGTATTGTGTTTTTAAAAATTAATATAAAAATTGTTTCCAATAGAAAGACCATCTAGAAACTTTGTCCATTCATTGTGCAGCTTTTACAATTTACAAAATACCAAGAGCAAAGAAAATCGACTCATTGGAAATTTTAACAAGACTAGGTCCTGAGGATTGGCCACTTAATTGTGTGTCAGGACTCACCAGCGTGGAGGTATCCTTGATGGAGTCGCAACCTACAAAATGTGATTGTAATCATACAAAATATGATTAAATAAATATGCAAGGAAAAAATGCTTGCAAATTTATAAATGCGATGAATATTGAATATATTGGAATGTCCATAGCAATGTTTTTAAAGATATTAAAATGCATTTGAATGTACTTGAGGTTAGTATCAAAGATTCTCTGAGAGTGATTTCCAAAGGAACTTAACTGGCATGCGTATTAATTATCAGTTCCCAGTTCGTTACGAAGATCAAATCCGGTTGAATAAATAAATATATATTATATTTGTTTAATGTTACATATGTTCTTGATAAGTTCTTCGTTCCCATGATGAAGATTAGATTACTACTTGAAGAATTAACATTTGCTCATTTATATTGCGTCGTGGTATAGCATGTCACAAGATCATGAGATATTGTCATGGTTGTGCAATATTTTATATCCGTTTGTCACTGAAATCAATCCAGCCTACATACTTCTGGACTGAACCAAAATAGAAAATGCATGCAAAATTCTGATGACATGCATGGAATTTGTGTTTTTGTATTGATTCAACTTAAATTACAATTTTGACCAATTTTGGGGTAACTTGAGAAAATCAAAAATATTTCAACTTTTTCGTAGTAACTGTCACACATTCGGAATCTACATAAAATTTGGCATTGTTTGGTACAAAAACCTTGGTTTATTCCTTATGACCAAGTCTTGGTAAAATTTCCAATGGATCGATTTTCTTTGCTCTTGGTATTTAGTAAAGTGTAAAAGCTGCGCAATGACTGGACAAAGTTTCTAGATGGTCTTTCTATTGGAAACAATTTTTATATTAATTTTTAAAAACACAACACCATGAAAAATTATTCCTTCGAGAAACAATTTTTATATTCATTTTTAAAAAAACAACACCATGAAAAATTATTCCTTCGAAATGCAGAACAACTGCACAGAAAAAACACATGCACAAATATTTATTCATGTGTGTTTTGTCAAAAACGTCTTTCACGAGCCAAGGTTTGAAGTTACAATACCATTTGGATACATTTATTGTATGGATTTCGGCTATAGAGCTTAAAACGAAATCCGAACTACGGCATATGTTAAACAGTCATGCGAGTTTGCATGCGAACTTTGCATGCGAGTTTTGTCACAGAAGTCTTGGTGTAAAATTTTCCAATCAGTCCACTATAATTGTTATTGGTAATTTTGAAAGCATAGAAGCTGTTTATTGCTACCCAAAGTTTCAATATAGTCGAACCATGGAAGTAATTTTACATGGATTATAGAACACAAAACAAGACGAAATGTTCATCCAAAATCACAACAACCGCATATGTGTAACACAAATATTCTTTCATGTGAGTTTTGTCAGAAATGTTCTCGAGAATTTTTTTTCAATGAGTTGATTTTGTTCGTTCATGATATTTACGACAGACTACTAGCTGCGGTATCACGAGCCGAAGTTTGAAGATAGTCCACCCATTGCAAACAATTTAAGATTGATTTTAGTTATAAAACCGAAATACAAAGTTAGTTTCCGTTGATATCCCAACAACGCCACAAAGAAAACAGATATATTCGTTCAAGTCAGTTTTGTCGCAAAAGTCTTCGTGAAAAGTTTTCAAATAAACCGACTTTCTTTGTTCGTGATATTTACATCAGACTAGTAGCTGCACCATCACGAGGCAATATTTTAAGATAGTCTACCCATCGTAAACAATTTTGTATTGATTTCAAATATAATACACAAAAAGTTGGGCAAATATTCATTCGAAACCCGAGCAATGGCATCTTGTAAGACAAACATGCATGCATGTGAGTTTTGTTACAATAGCCTTAGTTAATAATTTACCAATGAGTCACTTTCGTCTGCTCATCGTATTTACCGGTGGCTGAAATGTCAACATATCAATTTCAATGAAGTCTTTGGAAAACAATGTTGTGCTTGTTTTAGTCTGGAAAAGTATTCAATTTACACCTCCTGTGTAAACCATTAACTCTTCAGGACAATTTTTTGCAGTATTTTGGTTAAATACCTAATTACAATTTTAAAAAGTAATATTTTAATAAAGGATAACGGCGCCCAGCTGCCATTTATCCCAGCCCTACATTATAAGATATGCTTGGATTGTAAAACTGTCACGAAAATTTTTCCAATGAATAGATTATCATGATTTATGGCTGGTTGGACAGAAAACAGACTCTTCTATTATTGATTTAAGTATCAAGATAGTCTACTCAATGGAAAATTTTTCACGACACTTTTACTGAAAAAAAACATCTCAAGCATTTCGAAAGCAAAAAAGCTGCTTCTTCACTTGTTAAAATTTAAATAAAGTCTAAATATGGAACAATTTGATGATGGGAAACCACATGAATTCGATATCAATTATTCACACCCGTTCTGTCCCTTGGATCTATCACAATACACTACTGTATTACACGAGTGGTTTATTTACTGGCTTTTGGACAGTCTTTATTGAAATGTGTTACTATAACGGCGCCAGGCCTGTTCACGTCGTCCCTCTCGAGTTGTAAATGAAAATTTGATTCAACAAAGAGTCCAATGAGTGGACTATCTTCATTTATATTATGCTAGAACGCCAAGATGCTGTTCTATATAATGTGTAAATTTCGAGCTAGTGTACTCGTTGGAAAAAAAAGTTTTGCCATTTTTAGTGGACACTTAATGGAAGAACACTTAATGGAATACACTGGAATATGCAAAGTACTAATGAATCGAACATCCTTGTAAAGCAGAATATCAGGTATAATCGTATGTGGATTGTAAACATAATGCATTACTGCAAGCATAATACAACATTTTCAAATGAGTCTATTTGCTCCGTTCATGGTATATACCGAAGCCGGCGCACGGGTAACAAAAATATTCTTTAAAGTGAGTTTTGCTAATGAGCCAATTGTGAAGTTTTGTTATTTCATGCATTTTCCAAAACCTAACAAGCTCATTCTTCACTTGTTCATATTTCAATATAGTCTACACAAGGGAAACAATTTTGATTTAAGAATTTGAATTCGATATCAAATCAAGTAACTTTACCGCCTCCTATTCTTTGGTTTAACATTATTATGATAGTACTTTGCTACCTTCCAGTGGAACGGGCTCTTTCGATGTGTTACGGTAACGACACCTGGCCTGTCCTTGTCATGTCACTCGAGTTGTGAAGGAAAATTTGATGCAAAATTTTTTGCAATAAGTAGACTATTGAAGGAAAGTTGTGAAGGAAAGCCAACGAGCTGCTCTTCTATATTACGTAAACATTTCGAGATTGTCTAATACATTGGAAAAAAAATTGTGTCACTCTTAGTTTGAACAATTATTGGAATGTGCAATGTACTGTGAATGGTATATTCTACATCGTGGTAATTCACGTGGAATCACAGGATCGTAAACGTATTGCGTTTTTGGAGACATCTGAAAGTTCGTTTGGCATAAGAAAACATAATAACGGCGTCAACCTGCTGCAAGTCACAGCACTGCTCGCAAAGTACTGAGGGATCCTAAAATTGTCGCGAAAAAAATTCCAATGAGTAGACTATCATGATTTATGACTTAATCAATGGAGAATACGCCCGTGTATTTTTGGTATAAGTTTCGTGACAGTCTATTCATTGGAAAAAAAGTTGCGCAACTTTTAGTTTGAAATCTTACCGGAATACGCAAAGTACAAATGAATCGTACATATTTGTACATTACAATGCCAAACAATTACCTGTATTATATTAGCATATTTGCCATAAGGAAATATAGTAAAGGCGTCAACCTGTTCCAAGTCCCAGCACCGATCGCTGCGTACTGTGGGATAGTAAAATTGTCG
>JAAXOA010004375.1:0-10368 GCA_036561885.1 Salina celebensis
AAAAATATTATTGAAGCTTGATTTTGTTGTAGAAAAAAAGTTTATTTATGGCATTTTCTGAACAACAGTAGTTTGAGCTATGAAAAATATTTAACCGATGATGGCTGGAGCGGCAGCGTATCCGAATGGAGCAGCAGCGTATCCGACTGGGGCGGCAGCGTATCCAAAAGCAGCAGTTGGGACGTTGTAGGAGTAAGAGGTAAGTCCAGAAATGGCTTGGGGAGCAAGAACTCCTGGAGCGGCAGTGGCAACAGCAGCCAAAGCGAGGACAACAAGGGCAGCGATCTGAATAACATGAAAATGATTAATTGTCTACCAAATGAATCTACAACTTTTACAACTTTAAATTTTTGGTTTAACTTACGAGCTTGTACATCTTGAAGGTATTTGGGTTTTGTGGGAGACCACTTAAGTTTTGATGAACAGATAGTGAGGTAAGAAGTTACTGATACATTTTCGTATGAAACTGAGTCTATTTATACTAAATTTTCTAGAAAATGTTTTTCAAGCTAATCATAATTCCATTCAACATGGGCTGTGTCATAGTTTTTTCATAGGGAAGTCATTTCTGTCCAGTAGAAAATTTCTATAATGATTTGTTCAAATACAATCAAGTCATGTAAAATTGAATCATGAGTTTATCAGAGAGTTTACGCATAAAAAACTTCTTTGTAATGTGTAAGCCCGAAACATAATACTTTTATTGGTCTTGTCAAATCAACAAAAACAGCCATCACTTTTTGCTCGTAACTTGTAGCAAGTTGAATTACATGATGAAATGCATCGGTATGAAAATTAAGTAACCAAGACTAAGACAGCAAGTCATACACAATATCACCATATCCTACAAAACTTGAAAGCTACTGTTACTGAAGCTAACTTTTTTGTCAGTTTTTTTGCAAGTCAGTTATCTAATGGAACAGTCGTGATGCAGAAAAAAGATATTACTTGTAACGGAATGCATAACTAAAAATACAATGCTGGTGCTGTTACATCAGTTTGGTTCTCAATCTTGAAGGTTTTTTTTTACAAAATGTAATGGTTATTATAGCCATCTTAAATTAAAACAATGTAAAAATGACGGTTCTGTAAGACAACATTTATTTTCTGTTTTTATCACGTAATATTCCGGACATGGTTAAAAAGTAAATCGTGTGCTCCCAGTAATATTAAAGGTAAATTTTTAGTTACTTAGTATTCCGTTCGGAGATTATTTACTCCTTTGCGTTTCGCGTGCAATGGAACGTCCGGAAGTTGTCATTGTAGTGGACCCATTTGTTGGTAACTGAAATTTAAAATTAAAATATTAAAGTTCATAGAACAAATACACATGATGTGAGTAATTTTTATTGTATCATTTACTCCATTTCAAACCAAGAACAACAGGGCAACCTAATAAAATCACAGGAAGGTAAAGTTTATAATTAAAATCAAGACAAAGCTGTTACTATAAAAATGCAAATCCGTATATATATGTAAAAGATACCTCCGTGTAGCATCCGACCATCAATCTTGCCATTGCGTTTCATATTATGCCAAAACACAAGGGAGCCTCGGATTGGTTCTACCGAAAGACCCAACCTTGGAAAACCTTTTTATGAATTTTCAAATGTTTAATTTAGATTCGTTCACTTTGATGACTTTATTGAACTGTTCACAACTAACCTGTTCTACCTCCAACTCTGGGATCACTCAACTGCAGCAAGCATAATGAAATCAATTAGATGAATTAGGAATTTTAGCACGTGCAAATAGTTAGTACAACTTCACTTACGTATCCCATTAAGGTTGTTATACGATTTCCTGCAAAGAAAGCTCAAATTTTAACTACCTACGAAAAATGATAGATTTAAAGTAAGTCTTCAAGCCAGAAGTTTGTGTTTATTTACCAGATTCTCGTACTTGAGGACAGTCAGACAGCTAAAATCAACACATTAGTTGATCTTAATTGTTGTTTTTTTTCGTGAAAAACTTTTAAAACTTACGGGATCGGTATGTGGATCATAGTGATGTGAAGAGCTGTAGCATGCAACTAAATAGCTACTTGAAGCTGTCGGAGGGTAGATGCGATATCCAGTCAACAGCTCTAATCTTTTGGTTAGTCTAATGAGACATCTTAGTCTTTTATCAGACAAATGGGCTTCAGTGCTTGTTCTAACGGGACTTAATTTACTTCCGCCCTGACCATCTCCAATTGATACTCCTGACTGTTCCATGTTTAGGTGAGCATGGGATTTAAGTAAATTCATGACCTTTTCACCGAAAAAGTCGTATACTCGACGAATGGGTGGATCTTGATTGAGTGATTCAAACTTTAAAGGTCCAATGTACCAGTATGGATTTAAGGACCTTTCATACCAACACGATAACTTCGACTTTTCCTCTTCAGTCTGGAAACAATGAAAGTTATGTAGAAGACACTTAAATATTAGAATCAAGTTACAATTTAAACTGTTTACCTGGAAGTTACGCCCAGAGCAGACCAAATGAAAATAAGCGTGGTACGATTCACTTCTCACAGTAAAATTATGATTTCGATCTTTTAAGTCCACGAAACGTGGGTAATCTGATCGGTTGAAGGGCAATTCAACGGGACGATCTAATAAAGCCAATTCCCGATTTGTCCACGCGTCCGAGCTGCCAACAGTGTCAATCTTAGAGTTGTGCTGAGAACAACCGATAAGACAATTAGTTACACCATTCGTATTCCTATAACATCAAGCTAAATCCGAGTAATTACCTCAAAAACCACTAAATCAAAGATATTCTGGACGAACTTTTCAATTTCTGGATAATCCACGGTGGCTTTACTGATTTTAACCTTTTCTATCGCCAACTGTAGCCACTCCAAAGATAGATCAGGCACGCCTCTTTCAAGGAGGAAGGCACCAAACTCTAAACAGTTCATTGCGGTCATTTTCACTCTGGTTTTGATGTTCCCAAGATTTCCTTGCGCGAACTGTTAATAATCCAAAACATTTATTATCATCCAAAAACGATAAATCGTAACCAATTTTTAAATTTAACTTTTCAATCACCTCATAAGTATCTAAGAGGTGCCCTTGTTGAATACGGCGCAACGCGTCAAGTGCGAAAAATAAGTCCTCAGAGTCTGGAAGCACTACAGACTTTGGAATAGTTGCGTCAGTAACTTCTTGCAATAATCCCAGCAACTGAGGGTTTTGTGTAGCCACTTGCATTAGAATCGGATTCAAATCTTCAGCATAACGACGAATCATACGGTACAATAATACTGGGTGAGAGACTACATAGACGTAAATGTCTTTCGCTGGATCTTGGTTTCCATAGATATCCCCATACTTGCCTATCATGGTGTTCAATCCGCGGATGGTAGTCCTTTCTATGTCTACTAGCCAACTGGTAAAACAAATACAACGATGTTTAGAGTTTGACTTTTGACATGCACTTCTCATTAAAAACAGTTAACAGTTGTTTGACGCTATCTTTACTTTACCTGTCCAAAACCATTAAAGAAATGCCCTTGTTTTCTTTGTACAGATAGAAATTGGCAAAAATCTGATAGAGTTGAAGCTCCAGTTTGACCAGCTCCCGGAGTAAATATGGATGATGACACCATGGAACTTTGACACTTCCAGCTGGCCGTATGATCAGTGGAATGGCCGCTGTTTTAGAATAATATTCGTAATCGTAATGTTAAAATACTTCGTAGTTGGTGGCATTTTATAATTGATCAGAAGTACAGTAAAACTGCGACTTTCTTACTTGGCGATTTTCTAAGTCGAACTCCTTTAATTTCCCGAATAAACTGTTGCACAAATTGTAGTACTTCAGTGCGATTTTCAGCTGTTGTCAGGTCCCTTTCAAAGTAGTAAGTTCGGTTGAATAATATTAGTCCTGTGGAGTTCCAACGGTAAAGGAAATCCATTCCTGCTTCATGGTCAACTTGAGCAGGGTAAGGATCTGGTAACGCGGATGGCGGGATGGGGGCCCGTGGACTGGGAGGGGGAGGTGGATCCGCTGGATGCGGTAGCAACGGTAAATTCAGGGGATTAATTGATATCGATGAGGAGACTACCTTTCCGATAAGTAACCAGATAAGACCCACAAATAACAGAAAGTTAGCCATTTTTACACAAAACGTAAATGATATGGAAGCAAATCAGTTAAATTTAACTACAGATTGGCCTTTTCACTTGAATTTACGATATTTTCAAAAATGAATCGTCAGTGAAATGTTTGTTTACCAAACTGTAAATCTGTCCACGTCCGAGCCTGGGGTATTTTCAAACGTCAAGAAACAGCTCATCATACCCATTCACCATCCATTTCCATTTTCTAATATGCAAAGCTTCAAATCTGTCAAAATTCATACATGGAACATGGACCATGATATTATGACTTTGCCTTCTATCCGCCAAATGGAGTTTTGATTCATTATCACATTCTTTGTATTTTTTGCGTTCACAATTTTGCTCTTAAAATATTTCTGTTGTACATTATTTTAATGAAAACGAAAAGTACTTTAGTAAACTAATTGTAAGTTCATTCGATTACGCTAACATAACAGCAAAAACTACATTTTGTAACATACGCCAGCAATAAGGTCACGCAGTGTCGGCAGTGTACATTGTTTTTGCGAAAACATGCTAAACAAAGCAAGCTATTACGCACAATTTCTCGCTTGGCTAGTCATGGATTAGTTCACAAGTTTTGTTAACTGTGTATAATCTCTGCTATGATATCATCCCCAAAAATCGTTATTGCTGAATTTTGTTAGTTTAACCACGAAATAATATGTACTAATGTGAATACATAATTTAAGCCTACAATATTCAAGTTAGTTAAATTGTGTCTAGTATATACCTAACAGTGGCACTTGCTGCGTATCTTAAATTAAACAGACAAGCTCCAGAGACAAATCAAAAAGGAGAAATAAGTTAGTCTCATCACATACATTTGACACCTGTAATGGTTTAAGTTTAGTTAATTTGTTTTGTTCAGCAAATATCTCTGAAAGGAAGTCGAAGTGACGATCTTAAAAGCCCCAAAAAAATGGAAAGCCTCAGCCTGGTCTTAAAAACATTTAACATTCACCTGATAATCATTAGCCTCTCCATATTAAAATGGCTCTGTAATAGTGGAAAACCCGGAATTGGAAAGTTCTCAAATTGCACGTTCCTATTCTGCAATCAAACTGGAGTTGACATATTCCCTATGCCAGAACCAAGTAAACCACTTATGTTCTTTAAATTATTGGGGAAAATTGATGTGATTATTTCAACCTTTTAAGTGATTTTAATTTTGCCTATCATTGTATCTCCCTTAGATGAGCACGAGGCGACTTTTAGGTTGCTAGCATGAGGAGAAGCCATGATTTCCGCCTACAATTGTATATTTACTCTGTATAGTATGTATCGTATGACCTGTCATTAAATGTAATTTTTTTCTTGTTTTCTTACAGTTTTTGAAGAGAAATCAATAAATTTTATACAAAAACTTTTTGCTGATTCATAGCTTTGTTCAACTAGTTCTCTGTTCTCAAAACTTGTTCATTGTTTACTATTACCCCAATAAAAGCCAATAATGTTAAGTGTCAAAGGTTACTCCCTTATTCAGTCACACCTCAAACGGGCTTCTTTCTTCATGGCAACCCCGTTAAAGTGGAATGGACACCAATTCCTTCACGAACCAAAGCTTTACCTGAAATTTTGCTTAGGAAGTCTTCAAGTTTATCTCTACAGCTTCTACATGCTTTTTCAACTCTGTTTCCAGTATTTCCAGCGCAGAAAAACCAAATCAAATCCTCCCTTGGAGTTCTATTATTTGACTGTCCTCTTCTTAGGACTTTGTTGTGAAATTACCTTGTCCACTCAAGTTATTAGGAAGTCGAAGTCTCTTGCTTTATATCTTAATGCCTGGTTAAAATACGTTTCTGAATTCCAAGGCGCACATATTCCAACAATATATAGCAACTATTTCGACCTCGTACTAGGAATCTGTGGTAGAATCTTTTTTCTCAATGGGTTTCTCGTAGGGCTCCACTCTTGGTTTTATCCTCACTGGTATGTTTACGTGACCAGCTTACTCGCCCACAGTGAAAGTCTTAGTTTTAAAATGATTTACATTTTACATAGCTTTTACTTCCAGTTTCTGTTTTTACGATTGTGGCATGTGTTAACTTTCATTTTAATAGTAATCATGCTGAACGTCATATACATGTGGGTCATTATGTTAGAGTTTATCTCTGGAATAAGATGGTCCAAAATGAAGAACTTCATACGACGAGAATCCTTCAAATTGGGTTATGTCCAGTTGGAGGTGTTGCATTGTGTTTGGCTGGACATTTCCTCCATTTTGTATTTTCCCATTAACACGGTTGTTACCAATATGGTATTGTTTTGTAATTACTCTGTGGTGAGGAACAGAAGTAGATTGAAAGGTTTGAGTGTTGCGGCTCTTCTAATAGGAGGCCCTATTGGAGCCGGAAGCTTCTTGCTAGGATATTTCGGTTCATATGGAAAGGTTCATGGGCTGGGGAAATTACTTGTGAGGAAAATCATTCAAGGCCAAACTCAGGACTGGGGCGATATGAGAGGGAGAAAAGAAATGAGAAAGTTTTTTAAAAGTAGGAAGCCTTTGAGTTATCGGTATGGAAAGATGTATGAAATCAAGAGGATTACTGTGCTCAAAATATTGAAGTGTTTCAGTAGGGGAACTTTTCGAACACTTTTAGCACTCAAAAGATAAACGATGAAAATTTAACGTGGAAAACTGCGTATCTTTATGAATGTAAAAGGAGCCTTGTATATTATAGTATTATGAAGAATCGTCAATTCCGTCTCCAATTGTAAGATTTTTAAGTCAACTTTTAGCTCCATTTACGAGACCATTCACGTGTCGAAAAAGTGTCAAAGCAAGCACTCCAAATGTGTCGCAAACACCTCATGTCGTACTGCAGTTGAACGTAAATCGTTAAGCTGCCTGTCTGAAGTCGGAACTGAGATTTTTGGAACCTTTTAAACTGATCTGTAGTTGTAACGTTACGAAGTGGTAAGAAAACTCCAAGAGATATTTTAAATGAGGTGACAGCTCAAAACGATCTGTATATTAATGATTAATGATGTTCTTTATTTTCTAGATCAAAATGGAGACAGCGACGAAATCCTATTTGAAAAATCCGAAGCGCATTAATGCCATCAAAAATCAAAGGAAGTTATTAAGTTATTACAGCGATCCTTCTAAATTGGTTCTCAGGAAAGCTTCAACGGGTCAACGGTTCAACAGTTGGAATCCTGTGAACTTGTTCAATCGGGAGCCAATGAAGCTTAGTGACATGGATCCTGGTGTGGACAAAGTTTACCAGGGTAGAATGCTGTGTCTGACAATCATCGAAGAACCGCTTACAGCAGAACCATCCTTGAGATTGTTAGGTGAGGACGAAGACGGGACTCTTATCGTCATACGCATCTACAATATTGCTAAGGATCAGGCGACATGTCAGAAGTTTGGACCTGGACAGAAGTTGAAAATCATCAATCCGTATTCTGGTGTCAAGGGTACAGTAATCCGCGTAGACGATCCTTCAACTGTGATGGTGGTTGGAGGAAAGCAAAATATGTGTCGATACTGTGGTGAAGAGAACGCTCTGAAGTTATGTGGAGGGTGTAAACGAGTCAAGTACTGTTCCAAAGAGTGTCAAGCAGAGGATTGGAATACTCTTGATCACAAGATGATCTGCGGCAATTGGACTAACAACTTTGCCTGATTTTATTACGGATTCATGATGAATTTCGTTATGTTTTAGTGGTTTTCTTTAATGTCTTAAAACTTTTATTTTGTTCTGAAAAACGTTTCCATCGTTTATTGTCTTGTAAAGTGTAACAATTGTAAAATAGGTGTACCAATTGGTACTTTAATACATTGTAATAAAGTACCAAAGTTATACTGGAAACAATCTGCATTTAACGTCTCATATTTAGCCTAAAATCATTTCTGACAATTTTTCACCAATAAGATATGCAGGTACTTGCGTATTTGCGTTTGTTACCTGAGGCATAACTGATGTATCCGCTACTCTTAAACCCCGAATTCCAATCACACGTAATTGTGAGTCCACTACTGCATTTGGATCTCCAATTCTACCCATTCTGCAAGTTCCACCTGCATGTAGTCCAGAAAACGAGACTTGCCGTATGAAACACTTCCAATAAGCAGTCGATCTAAAGCTCAAGTGCGCACAGCTCTGGATTGGAGTTTCTGGATATCTTGCCCCTAATTTTTGGAAGGCTGGCGTATTTTCTATGGCGTTGATAGTTATTTTTATACTATCAATTAAAGCATCCATATCGTCTGGGTGGGTGAGATATTGAGGATCCATTACTGCATCATTATTGAAGGGATCTGACCCATTGAGAACCACTCGACCACGACTCTTTGGGCGTGTGATTGTTGCCAGTATAGAAATGATAGACTCATTTGCAGCTAATGATAAGTTATTATCACCGCCAGCGACAAGTGTTGATAAGTCATTGCCACCTAAATTGTGGCCTGCGAATACAATCTGGATGTCAGGCCAATTTGGATTGTGCTTGCTGGCAATACTTGAAGTTACAAGAGCCTGAGAATGAGCACCAGGATAAGAATAAGGCCCATCTCCATACGTTTCATAAAACTGGTAGCTCGCAGGATTTAAATCACGCTCTGCTATGAAAGTTGCCGAACTGTTGTTCAAAATTATGTTAAGGGTGACTCCAACATGATCATGAAGGTTTTCTCCTACTGGAAGGTACTTAATCGGTCTCATTTTTAATGAACGAAGGACGTTTTCTGGACCTACGCCAGATTTCAAAAGGATTTCAGGCGATCCGATGACTCCTGCACATATAATGATTTCGCGTTTGGCCCTTACAAACTGCAGAATATTGTTTCTTTTGTACATAACACCGACAGCGATATTCCCGTCGAACAGAATTTGATTCACAGTGGTCATGGTAATAATCTTGAGATTTGGGCGATGAAGAAGGTGCGGTTGTATATATGCGTTGAATGAACTAATTCTCCTTCCGAACTCTTTCGATGAGTCCAATTTATTAAAGCTTACTAATTGAGGTCCATTAGGATCTGCAGAACGGTATCCTAAATGTTCCCCAGCCATTTTCCATTCTTCGGCAAGTGGAGCGTATTTGGAGCTTGTTACAGGAATTGGTCCACCGTTCCCGTGATGCACTGCACTGAATGGATAAGCACCATGGTAATCTTCCATTCGTTTGAAATATTTCAGTAGATTTTTGTAGTTCCATGAGGGATCTCCAGTTAGGTCTGCCCAGTTTTGGTAGTCGTATGGACTTCCTCTGTTAAAAATCATTCCGTTAATTGTCGATGTTCCACCGAGAGTTCTCCCAACCATGTAAGGGACAATACCGTTGTTCCCTGCTGCAGCATTTCTCTGTGGCAACGAATTGTAAATCTTTGCATCGCCACTAGTTTCTCTAGCTTGTGGACTTAATGCCGGGACGGTCCAGTCCGAATGAGGAACATCGCCGGCTTCAAGAACGAGTACTGTGTAGTTTCTATTTTCACTTAGGCGACTAGCCACAACGCAACCTGCAGTACCACCACCGACTGGAAATGGGAAATAGAATCAGGTTATGTTGTCCGGTATATTATATCTATCGTTTTTAAAGTTACTTAGGAAACTTGCTCACCGATTATAAAATCAAACTCTTCTGCGTGTACTGCAGGTCTCTTGTTCGGCACGGCATAATGGGGAGTAGCTGTAATTATATTTATAAAACTGAAACTAAATGTGAGCATTAAAACATAATTAAGAGAGACCATTTTTTTGTGCAAGATTGAGTCGCTGAACGCCAATCTCGATTGAAGGCTTAAACGTTAACCATGAAGCCATTAGCGTAGCGTATTACCATGGTTTATCCTAAACCATGGTTATACATACATAGGTGAGTTATAACACATAGGCTTTAGTGACTATTAAAAAAGTTTATTATGATGAAAGTGTAGGCGCACAGATGAAATATGTATCCAGTATCCAAGTGCGATACTCCTGATGAATATTGGTTTGGTTACTGGTGCTAAATGAAAATCTAAACATTCGCCATACTATCATTAACCGATCAACCTAGTAATATTTTGGCTTAAACTTATGATGGCCTATGTGCATGGATGAGTTGAAAAGCCAAAATTTCAATGTCATGATTATACTTGCGATGAATATCTTCTGGAACCATCGAAATGCTTAATAAACAACATTAAAAACATCCTTGCTTTGCTATAGATTCGGGTTTAATTGAATGTTGTCACTGTTGGAGTTTGAGTTTTGTTCATTTCCACGATTCAGAGTTTCTGATCATGATCCTGTTATTAACG
>JAAXOA010004376.1:0-10366 GCA_036561885.1 Salina celebensis
TTTGAGTACAACATTCTCCTCAACACATATTTTATAAAGTCTTGAAAAATTTTCTTATGGGAAAAATGTTCATTTTATCAAAATCTTGATAACCGGTAGTTGTTTAGTTGTATACATTCATGCTGAATCTCACACAGCTAAAGACAAACTTGAATATATTGCTATATATTTTCATATAATAGCGTTCGTTTTCATTCAAGTGTAGATTACTTTATAATATTTGCAGACCTGTACCGTAAATGATTTGGAAGGTGCAGCAGTAGCTATGCGCAATACATATGTAGAATCACTTCCGTTACGAAGAAAGCATTGTGCCTCACAACGCACGCGTATTTTCTTTACAAACACACTATGTGAATGTGTTTTTTTAATCATTTGCCGGTAAATTAACTATTTTACAGGGTATGCGTATGAGCGCATAATGGAAGCAGTGTAATTTTGTTTAGCGTGTTTGCTACTCCAAGTCTATTGAGAATGTAAAATATGATATTGTAGCTATATTTTCTTACATTCTTTCCCTAGATTCTTGGTAACACGCAAGATATATTTTTTTGGGCTTGTGTCTTGTGTGTGGATACCTCTTTGCAAATTCTTTCTAATGAATAAAAGAATCATTAGCTTTGCCACTAGTTTGTCATCAATAGTCGTTTAAAGAAAAACGATTTGCTTAACAGCCAGACACGGTTATCTTAGTAGCATATTTTCAAATTAACTGGCTACCTCTTATTTTTCATTCACTAAAATTTGAAACGATTTGATAGCTCGTCTCAGTTGTAGTTTTTTGCAGCGAGTGGAGAGTACTCAGAGCGGTCGGTCGGAAATCGGATCAACAGTGCACACAAATTTTCATTTTCTACAGGTAGAATTCTAATCATTTTCAACTGTTTTGCCTATAACCATAATTGAATTAGTGACCACGACACAGTTCAAAATACAAGCAACTCATTCCATTTCACTCTTTAACATCCTTCAAAAGAGAACGTTTTCGGGTTTAGGATTTTCATTAGAAAAAAACCGCATAGAATATTCTACCCAGTTTTGCGAGTGCCATACATTGAAGGAATTTTTCATAGGTCCTATAATAATTAAAAAAATGTCTGCAACAAAACTTGTCTGGTTAGCGATCTAGTGCCTTTTGTGAAGGTACCTATGCCGGTTGCAATTCCCTGTTCCCTGTTATAAACGCGACTAGATGACCAAGAGTGAAAACCGGTCCTTTGCCAGTTCATAAGATTGTTACGCGTAGATGTTTGGGATCATCATCGCCAGTACCGTTTCGTAAGGGGAGACCTTTTAAAAAGACTGTTTTTTTTTCATAGGGGGCTACTAGTACAACACGTTTTCTACATACTAACCTAATAGTAAAGAACAATATTTTATAAACTGACATAGTCGCTCCTTAGTTTTTGATTGTGCATAACCCACAGATCAACCTGTGTGCTGTTGAAGAAAATTCTTTTTATTTGGGGATGAATTTTTAAAGGTAGAATGGGACAATATCATCAATAGAAATTCATGACTATTATCATTATAGGATTTTGAGTTGAAAGAAAACTTGATTTTTTTTCAGTCAGTAATACTTTCCATATTAAATACATACCAGGAGAGGATTTTGGCAAGAAAATACAGAAGAAAAGGGTTACTTGTTTAGCGTCAGGTAAAGGGACAAGGCGTCATGAGTTCATTCTAGTTTTTCAGGAATCTACCTCGCAAGAATTTTTTTTTAAACGACCTAACATTTCAATGTGTTTTTTATGCAGTTGCAGAAGTAGCAGCAGGATCTAGTGAACGTACTAGAAAATTGGAAGTGGGAGAATTTTAGAATCCGGGTCAACGATTTTAATCTGTTGAAAAAATTTGTGGGATTTTTCATAGTTTTGTGCTAGTGGCGACTGTTTATGGACGGAAGTAGTAAAAATACGTTGATTTGTTTGCAGTGATAATTGATTTTTACAAAAAATATTGATTGATTTATGCCGAATAAATTTGCCCCTTGATTGAAATCAAAAAAAGGGGAAAGTGAAAAACGTGAAGTGATACAGTTAAACAGTAAAAAAGGAAGTGGCCCTGTGGGACAGTTGGTTTTCTTTTTCTGGAAGGGAGGAGCACATAATTCAGGTAACTAATTTGGCCATTGCATATAAAAATCTTTTTATGAGAGAGGGTTTTTTATGAGGCTTGAATAATTTTTATGGAGAGCAAAGCAGGTGTTGAGCTTTTCTTTTAAAAATAGATTTAAAACTATGCAAATTGAATTAGATTTGGGCTTTTGTGAAGAAAATGCCGACGAGTTAAAAAGATCTAAAACGGTTCACGCATTTCATATTAAAATAGATGTATTGATATGAAAAATTGTTTTTTGTTTTTTATGCGCACAGATATAAAAAATGAATCCTAGACAGAGCATATGCCTCTTGGTCGTTTTGGCCGTGGTAGTATGTACATTTGCTGCCAGTACCAGTCCTTCCGGTACAATTAAGCTTCGCAAACTTAGGTCGAGATCTTCAGACTCCAGTAGTAAATCATCAGCAACTAAACAACTCTCAGACAGCGGTGCTCAGGAAAGTGCCGCGTTTGATGTGACCCGAGCTTTAATCAAAACGGCGAAAGCGCTGGCGCGTAGTCACTCCACCTCTGAAGTNAGACTCCAGTAGTAAATCATCAGCAACTAAACAACTCTCAGACAGCGGTGCTCAGGAAAGTGCCGCGTTTGATGTGACCCGAGCTTTAATCAAAACGGCGAAAGCGCTGGCGCGTAGTCACTCCACCTCTGAAGTTCTCACCCTCAACTTGACGAATCTTTTGATTCTTGTTGTCCTCAAAGCGATTATCTTTGGAATCGGTTTGTTCTACTTTGGAGGAATCTCCTTCCGCGGAAATGAAGGTCACGGATGGGGATCTGGTCATGGACGTAGTTTGATGGAAAAGAACAGGCCATTCATGAGCCAAGGAGAGCTTTTGCTTATCATGACTTACATTTTGGGCGCTGCGGAGAAGGACAACTATGACTGTATGTACCGTGTTGCTTGTGAAGACCCCAAGCAAGCCAAGGACTACTTGAACGCTTCGAAAATGATCTTGAAGGGAGTGAAATACGCTAAAAAGTGAGTTTAAAACCGTTTTTTTCTCATAAGTTTAATAACAAGTGAAATATGGCACAAGAGACAGGAAGAAGAGAATTTAATTCAAGTATTTAACTTTAGCGTGATAGGTGCCTTTTGTACTTATCATAATTGTATTTTCTATTTCATTTTCACTGAAAAAAAAACTACTTTCCGTTTTACTTTTTTTTTGTACTTCGGGAAGGATGACGATTGCATGAGACAGTTTTAATATAGAGGTGTATGCAAATTGCGAAAAAAATTGCAGTAGTAAATCCAGCTTAAAATATGATGATAGGCTACAAGTCATAAACTATTAGGATTTTAAGCATTATGAGTCAGAAATGTATTGCATGCGAGACGAAAAAAAATTGCAAGTGCATTTTCGCAGTTCAAACGTACATGGGTTAATGGGGTTCCCTAGTTCCCATCATTCTACTCACTGTTTTACCATATTATAGGCATATGTAAGCAAAAACCGAGTCGTTTTCTATAAAAACAATGTCTTCAATCAAGGTGCAAAATGGTTGTTTTATCAGGAAAATCTTTTATATAAAGCGGGACACGGAATTTATAATTCATAATGCTGATTATAAAGGGGAAGGTGTGTAAATAACATTTAAAATTTTGCTAGCGTAATGATAAGAATCACGATGCATAATAACTTTTGATTTTTATTTACTAAATAGCCTGCGCATAGCAAGTTCCTGTTAGAAGAAAACCACAGAGAGAAAAGTTTACAGGGCTATCTACAAGATTTTGAGAGAAAAAAAAAATGTAAAAATGAGCAATAGACAGTAAATTTTATGTTTGTTTAGGTAGTGTAAATGGTTTAGCTACAAAATATAATTTTTTATGATAAAAAGAGGCGGTTGAAATTATGTGCGGAAATCGTGAAGGAGGGAGCTGTACTATCTGTCAGTGTCAAGAAGTCACCAAAGCTTATATGCAATACGCGTAGCTTCTATTAACCTCATGAATTTCATTTTTCAAATAGGATTTCAATTAGCGGAAAAAATATTTTTTGACGCATACAGAAAAAAAATCATAAAAATGTTAGGAAATGCATGCAAGCAAAGAAAGGGAATTTTGTTATAATGAATTTTGTTTGTAGAAGATGAGTTATCTGAACTATGTCAAGTGAAACTGATACAGGCATCGGATTTTTGTTGGGTTTCGTTGCGGTCGTGTTCTCATTGACCCATTGCCTAAAGAAAATGGAATGGTCGCCGTATCCCATTTCAGTTTCATTATGATTTTGAACCGTAGACAAGATGTCTGCCCTGAACGAAGAAATTCCTTTCGTTCTGATGATATCTCAAAATATCAAACAATATTTTGAAAGCATAGGGAAAATAGATTTTGTATTGATATAAAAATGGGAAAGGTCTTCAAAAGACGATTTTTATATTTTCGAAAGTCAAAGCTATCAGCAGGTATGATTAAGTGATCTGTAAATCACGGGCACCTGCTAAACGCACATTTTTTCTCGTGTCGTGACAGTCTTTTTTTTATTTCCTTTAAAGAACAAAGATAATTGACGAGATTCGACAATGAAAGAATCGATAATAAATATAAATAAAAGTATCTCTCAACAATCAACTGTGCTACGCTGTCGTCTGCTCTGAATTCTTTTGAAGATCCGTGACAAATTGATCAGTCTGTGGAGATACACACAGGTGCATTTTGCGTCTTTAAATGAACATTTTTTTTGCAGGCAGACTACATAAAAACAAAAGGTCTTTTTGTACTACATACAAAATATGACGATATTCATTCAATCTCTAAATCCACACTTGTTTTGGTAGCAAACAAACCTATTATGTGCAAAACACAACTACGCTTATAACGGTTATCTGACCATGTAATGCTAGCCTGTTATACCCGTCTTTACCGAGTTCTAATCAATTCTCGTTTTCATTTCGTGGCCAACCAAAGGAGACAAATGATTACAACGTTATTTTAGTATTTTTACTAGAATTATAATATAAATAATATTCAATCTGAGTAATACTTGTGCAGATAACCATTTCTAGGTTATTAAAACCCAGTCTCAATGTTAAAACATTGTTTGATATAAAAAATGTGTGTTACGTGTGTAATGATGGTCACCTTGCCAAGTGTTTTGCATGCCGGAGAATCCGTTAGGGTCAGCTTTTTGAGATCTTCCTGCTTTTGCTTTTACACTGCAGTGTTCATCGCGTGGGACAAGCTTTCAAAAAATCACTCTTCATACTCCGTCCTATAATCATTTTGCGCAATAGATATTTACAAGAACAGCAATACAAGGACAGTTAACCTTACGAGGAGCGCGTATGTTGTGCCCCCTGGAAAAGCAGGCTTTGCAAGTTTTTTAACCCTCAATCTATGAACTCCTTTTTTTCTTCTTAGCTGAGCTTCTTGTTTCGCAGATTGTAACACTTTTGAGCATGAACAAGATTCTATTTTGTTTTGTGGTAAAGATCATAGAACAAAAAAATGCCAATGTATCATGTTTAAAAGTCCGGTTTTGCACAAGAACGGAATGGGTATGCAGATTGTATAACGACTGCATCAGCAACAGGTTCATAGAGTCGTTTTCATAAAAGTAGCACAATTTTTTCTACAATATCCGATGTGTTTCAATCACCAAAAAACATTTTATGATACCCTGCACAATGTTAGGGTTGTGTTAGAAAAAAAAATACTCGGTCAATCAAGGAGCTTCTTGTGACCAGTTTTGATTTTTTTTTTGCGGAGGAAAAAGTGGGCTTGTTTGTAATTGTGTCAGTTTGCCATACAAAGAAACAAAAGTTTTTTTTACTACGTAATACTTTTTGTTTTTACCCACTTGCACTGACTAATTTTGTTTTATATTAAAAAAATGCCAACGGACATTGACATGCCTTATACATGTTTCGCTCCTAAAGCGGAAAATTCATTTTTTATTGTTAATTTCGTCTTGTTACGTGTGACGGCTAGAAAAACAACATTACTATCACTATTTTTATGATTGTTGCAATTTATATTCATATTGCATTTTTGACCGGTAATTATAGACTTGAGTGATCATGACTTGGACCAAAGAGAGGGGCTAGTTTTGAGTAAAGTAAGGAAGCTGCAAAAAGGTGAAATCGCAGTGTTTTATGCACATAAAGCTCAATATGAAATTTGTCTGCATCATATTTGTTTTCAATTTTTCAATAACTGCATCCCTCATTTTTTCTTCTAAAAGTGGCCAAAAACATGCAAAATTACTTAAAAGTAAAAAATAACGCTAAATTTATTATTTTTCCCCCATCTTTTATGCAGAAAACTTTTTGTGTTATCTTCTTATAATTAAGTTGCATAAAAATATCTAAATCCCGACAAACAAGCAATATAGACGACAGTTATATCACATTATCATCGTAAATTAATATCTAACTAGTGAACTTCACTACACACTTGTGTCATGATGATGTCCACCTCAAAAAAGAATATTTCATAACGCTCTAATGCAACTGTCATCTTTTCGCTTTCTTTTTTTTTCTGAGCCTTTTTTTTCAACATGTGCCATTACAGTCGTTGCAGGGATTAGACATTATAAAAAAGTCATGTGTCTATGTCATAATAAATTCATCAGGAAGCTCATGATCAACTCAATCGGATATAACACCAAAAAATTGAATGACTGTCTGCACAATGAATGACCCTTAAAAAAAGTCATGTGTCTATGTCATAATAAATTCATCAGGAAGCTCATGATCAACTCAATCGGATATAACACCAAAAAATTGAATGACTGTCTGCACAATGAATAACCCTTGTGTGAGCGGATATGTAATCAGAATATGTAAATATTACACAATCATCTACAAAAAAATCAAGTTGTTGATTATCCCTCAAAAAAGCTTACATACAACTTTTACTTCCCTGAACGAGCAAACTATGCAATAGATTAAAAACATACACGCATGTATGATAGTAAATATTGAAAAAAATAGCTATTTTCTTAAGCTATTCATTAAATTGGCTCAACCAGTACGGACATGATGCGATAATGTTTTTTGATGGATGTCATATTAAAAGTGGCCATATTGTTTGAGAGTTGCATCGCTAGTGGCTTTTTTAAGTAGGTATATTGACAAAATGCAAGGCGGTCAGTAAACGATTTTCTGTTGCATAGATATGTGCATGACGAATTGTCTTTAAATCTTTCAAATACTATGCCGCAAGCTTTCTCTGGTGTTTGACTGGTTTATTGTCATCAATGGTTATTTTGTTGAGGGTGCGATTATTGTTCGAGAAGACACTTGTTCTAGCCACTTCTTCTGATATAATACGCAAAGATAATGGGGAATAGGTACGAAATATGTTTATGTGACGAAAAAAGGAGAATGACAGCGGCTGGGGATGCGATAATAACAAGAATATGGGTGCGTTTTGAGATTTATGGTGGTGGTTATATTGTGCTTTAGGTACAGCGATTGTTGTGGTTTGAACAAGGATGACTCTGCTAAAAGAGCATTTTTTTGCGATGATGCAAAAAGAGATCTAGATTAGCAACTCAGACTTGTTCAGGTTAACCTCAGTCAAAGAAAAAAATGATGAATATTAAGTGTGAACATAATAGTAATCATTGAAACAAACGTTTTCACTTCATTTACATAGGTATATGCGCTGGGTACAGCGATAGTACACCGTAGCTTTTTAGTGTTTTTAATGGGATAATGAAGGATGCAGAAGAATAGAAGGAAGTTTTGCAATTCCAGGGCGTATTGGGATCTTTTGTTATGAAGTGTAAGTTAATGTTGCTCTGTTGAGTGGCTCTTCTTCGCGAAGTTGCCTTTACAAAAACGTCCAAATAGTCAAATTTGCATTTTGTGACGAAGTAACTCCAATGCATATGCTGTCAAAACATCTTTCAACAAATATGATTAGTTTTGACTTTATGATAACTTGAATATGATACTTTATCGATAAAAGTACACAGTTCTGAGAAAAAAATTTATGAAAACACTCATTTTCAATTTTTGAGAAAGAAAAAGAAAACTTGACTAGAACACGACATCACTTTTTTTTCTATGCCATCGGGCCATTGGCTTTCGTTTAGTTCGTGATTCACAGTACATTTTCATACAAAAAGTTAGTTACTGTGCATAGATCAACCTTGCTTAAGGCTAATATGTGGATTAACGTGCGTGTGTCCGAAGCGTACATGCGTACATTTATTAAACCAGGAGATAAGACATGGATGAACCCTGAAATTATTGACTTATACAGAAAGATAAAAAGTTGCAAATGCCAGCAAAAATTATTCATCTTACGAAGGGAGCTTAGATTTAGAATTAGCCAAGCAAAGATCAAGTTTAGAAATAATCTGCAAATACAAATTGGTGCAAAACCGCAGTCATTTCACTCCGTTGTCAACTCGGTTTGTAATTTGAAAAGTAAAACCCAAGCTGTTCCACATATAGCACTGCATGAAAACTTAAGTCTGAAGGAATCTCTTGAAATGATAAATGCCCACTTCTCCGCAATAAACACTGTATATGAACCAATTGATCTCTCTTTTATGAGCAAGGAACGGAACTCAAATTTTTTGAAGGTGAACGAGTTTGATGTGCTTTTCAGACTGAATAAACTGAATGCACGTAAATCTAATGTGCCTGGGGCGCTCCCAACGAGGTTCCTCAAATTTGCCGCAGTCCATTTAACTCCATACCTAACACACATAATTAACTTTAGTTTTGAACGTAACGTGTTACCAAAGGAATGGAAAAAGGGGTTCATCACTCCCGTGCCAAAGAACTTGAACAAAATCTCAATAGACAACTTACGCCCAATAACACAAACAAATCTTTATAGCAAGATATTGGAAGAGTTTATGTTCCAGCGGATCTACAAGCAGGTTATTGGAAAGTTAAACCAATCACAATTTGGGGCAATCAAAAACTCTTCTACTAGTTACTACATGGTCTCCCTTTATGATTTCATATTGAAGGCCCTGGAATCGCAGGATACGTATGTAGTACTAGTACTACTTGATCTATCGAAGGCCTTTGATCTAGTTGATCACAATGTGTTAGTTGACTGTCTTCATGAAATTAGAATAAACGACAATGACATAAGATGGGTGGCAAATTTTTTGCACAATCGGACACAGTGTACAAAATTCGGTGCCTTTACGTCTAGTGTTCGTCCAGTGAATAACGGAACACCTCAGGGCACGAAAGTTGCAATTTTGCTCTTCATCATACTTGTAAATCGAATAATAGAAGATTTCTATACAACTTGCAAAGCTCCAACAAACATAGTTAACGCGTTCGTCGATGATATGTGCGTTGCTGAGTCAGTCCCATATAGCAGTAAGCCGGAGATCAACAACTATGTAAATAGAATAAATGACTTGTTACTTGCTAATAAAATGGTCCTTAATGCTTCGAAAAGTGCAGTGATAGTAATTGACAAAAGTAAAGACAAACGTTTCAAAAATATTAACATTACAATTCATGGCTCGCAAATACCTGTCGTGAAAACCTCCAAGCTTTTAGGAGTACTGATAAACGAGAATTGTGACTGGAGTGATCACATTGATGCAATCTACAAAAAAGCGTGTTACAAGCTCAACATTATAAGAAGATTGAAAGCCGTGGGATTCAACCTTTCCCAGCTAAAAACAGTTTATATACTGCATGTGCGAAGCATTCTTGAATACTGTTCTGTGCTATGGTCAAATTATTTGACGAAGAACCTTACAAAAAAGATTACCAGTATTGAGAAGAGAGCTATTTCAATCATAACTGGAAAGTATGTCAATTCTGACTCCTATGGACCTCTGTGTCAAATGTTGGGCATCCAACCATTAGAGAAACGATGGGAAAAATCGCTACTTTCTTTTGGAACGAAAACACTAAAGAATGATCGATTTAAACATTGGCTAAACAAGTTCCAAATACAGAGAAACAGCAGCAGATACAACCGGAATAATTTCAACTTTAGAGCTGTGCCTGCCAAACATGAAAGATACAGACGGTCTACGATTCCCTCAGTTGTAAAGCTGTTACGTGAAAATGCTTAAGCTTTCTTTGAAAGCATTTTTTTTTTACCCATTATAATGGGTTCCACTTACATCTTTCTTTATTACTAATATAAAATTGGCTTATTGCACAGCGCCTGAAATGGCTGCTTGTACTTCTTAAAATTTGCTTTGTTTTTTAATACTTATTTATTGATCTCTGTTACTATTCGTTTACCAACCTGTTTCATTTTCGATGTTGTTTATATGACAAATTCGTGTAAGA
>JAAXOA010004377.1:0-10364 GCA_036561885.1 Salina celebensis
ATACTACAAGAGTAGGAAAAAAAATAGGTTACCTGGGACCAACATTAAATTATGAAAAAATTTTATTCGCGTTTTCGATAGAGCTTATCTGGCTGATTGTTTTTTCTCATTGCACTATTACCTAATTTCGTCTCGTTGACGAGTTACCGGTGCAATTAAAATTAAGTATAATGCAACTTAAATGAAGAAAAATTTTGATACGCGGTTTTCTCGCACGGCATTGTGCTGATAATTGTTTCTCGATACATCTGCATGAATTTAATGACTTTAATGAGTTGACTTTAATGATTCAAGAATTCACTGTTTCGTATTCAATGAGTCATTGAAATCAATATTGAATGTTGGTTCGCTTTCGCTACTTCAAGAATTCGTGGTGCAACGACTGGTTTACTACTCAGAAAGTTCTGTTACTTGTTACTTGAACTGAGTGTTCACATTGAACCGGGTTTATCAATTTTATTCAATGTCGATTCATGTCTGTCACAACGCTGTCTATATCAGTGTCATGTTATCTTAGTAATCTTTAAGATCTCCTTATCTTATTACTTCTTGCACAAATATTTAACTTTGCGAACTTTGTCGATATTGCAAAATAACATTACACATTTTTCATATTATGCTAAATATGCGTTAGACTTTTTTGGGTGTACAACCTTTTACGGGCAACCCTTCTCCAACTTATAGTTTTTTAAGTGATACATTCTTGCACAATCGCATTTATGCAGTGTGCTACTCCTGTTTAACAACGAAAACAATAAATTACTTGTACACGTAATGATACAATTTTTGTGTGCAGACTGAAGACTTTTTTATTTTTGCTTTTCAAGTTGAAAGGTGATACCACATACAATACGTGTACCAAATTAATTAGTTACTCACGCAAAAGGTAACTATTGCCCCACTATTACTTTTACATCCAAAATTTCTGACCGGAAAACAAAGTCAAAAGACCCAAAACTGTAAGCGGGGCAGATACCATGACCATTGCAGAGGCATTGCTACCGTTCCCACCGCCGCTACCACTACCACCATCGTCTTCACTAATCTTTGGATCACACCCGTCCGTATTGCAATAACAATCCCAAGTAGTTGCTTGAGGCGGATCGACAAACTTCGTACAAGTCAGAGGTTGTTGCAAATCCGCTATACATTGCCGAGTTGTTAGCCTTGCCGTTGCCGTTGGAGAAGTTTCAATAGCAAATACTTTATGACAGACAGCACCTAATGCTTGAGGCGGATCGACTAACTTCGTACAAGTCAGAGGTTGTTGCAAATCCGCTATACATTGCCGAGTTGTTAGCCTTGCCGTTGCCGTTGGAGAAGTTTCAATAGCAAATACTTTATGACAGAAAGCACCTAACACGAGACAAGTTCGGACATTAATCAAATAAACGAGCTATAGAATGAAATTATATTTAGGATATTTACTCACGAGGGCCTACGAAATCCTCGCAATCAACGAGAAGGGATTTGTCAGGTGTTTTCCCATTTGCACAGGAGGCTGGTCCGAAACCAGTCCCTTCAGTTTCGGTGTACGTACACTGGTAGCAGTGCAGAGCTAAAACTGTTAATTACAATGATTATAACCAATATTTATATGCTGGTGATTAATGAATGCTTGAAATTTGCTTCTAATTGTATGAATGGTTTAAACAAACGCTTATCTTAAGCTGCATAAGAATCGAAGCGAATCCAATACGAAAAAGTAACTGTTTTCGCAAATGTACTCACCTTCCGTTTGGAGCAAGCTTCCAGCAAGGCAGACGAAAAGAAGTATTTCATTTTGGTGCAGGTGTATGATTATAGGGCTTTGAAATCCGAGTTACAACTTTCACTCGAATACCATTCTTGTCTTTATATATATCCAATTCTAGCTAGAATATGAATGCCAGAGATATGATAAGCAGCTCAGGTGCACTATTTCATGTTACCTATTTGTTATTTCATGTTACACTATTTGAGAACAATTAAATCGGGATTAAGCGTTGTGTTCATTTCGTTGTACGCGGAAAACAGTAGACATAACTCAATCAGACGGATTAAAATAAAGGGTACCCTTTGCTGATAAGCCTTTATACAAAGCCACTAGCGACATTTTAGACGAAACACATAAACCTTTATGCAGAGCTATTGATGGTGTTGTGACTGCGTTGATATGCTACTTTGTTGCACGACTGTTAGTTGAAAGAATTAGTATAGTAAGTTGTAACTTTTTACTGTCCATGAACTCAAGTAATCCATTGATTTTTTAGCAATTGCATATGTCATGTAAAGCAACTTAAATAGTTTATTCCTAACTATTCAATTTCATAATGAGGAGATAATGTCAAACATATTAATTTTTACATCTTTGTCTTTGTGTTCCATCTTTTAGAAAGAATCCGATCTGTTAACCTAAAAAACGAAGAGTATTATGAAGTAATCGACTACGTATTAGCCTATTGCTATGTTATAAGGTACCTTTTAGTACTTCTCTTCTGCATGGTCCTTGTTTTTCAGAGGAGCTCAAAGACCTTTTTTACGTACCAAACACATGCTTATTGTTAAGGCTTATCTTAGGGTCGGTTCAATAAAAGTTACGTCTACTATAGTAAACGTATCTTGTTTTGCCCGTCTAGTGTTTTCCACCCATTCGGGATTAAGCATCAAAATTCAATAAATAACGACGTACATACATACATTGACTACGGAATTCGCATGAACTTGTCTGAGATAAAGATAAACTGTTCGTAACAATGTGATTTTTAGGTGCTAGTGCTAAAGCAAATACTCGGCATATTTTTGTTTGTGTGTAAAATTAAGTATAAGGTGGGAATTCCTTCATCTGCTTGCTCAATCATGGGCGCAAGTACTTTATGAAAGCAATGGAGATCGGAGATGTAAACTGAAACTATTATATATCTAAGGTCCAACATCCTGGCTGACGAAATCCGCATTTTAAGTTTTATCAACTTTTAATGCAAGTACACATCAGTTTCCGAGAAAGGATTAATTTCAGTTTCAATTGTACAAGGTACCCGAAAACGCAGATGTAACAGTATGAGGGCAACTTACATAATCAGCAGTATATATTGGAGCAATACAGTTTGTGAATTAAGTTACATATATTTTGAAGCTGAACTCAGTCTCTGTGAATTGACGTAAGAAAATAAACCTGTCCGTCCCCAGCTGGAGTTTTCAACAATAAGAGTAGACGTTGTTAACAAATGAAGTTTTTTAACACGAATAAAATATTGCCGCCGTTTTAACCGTTGTATAAATTTAGTTAATAAATCTCTGATTAAATGTAAGGGCAAAGAACTCAAATGTGAAGGTTAATATTGACACAAGCTATGCAAAAATTACCACAATAATTGAATATGTAAAAAAAATATTTTGTTACAATGGAAAATAACCCGAGTATCTTTTATGACCCGAGCAAGTCCGATGATAAGCCCAGAAAACAAACAAAAAAATTTGGAATTTCACATTTACTTATGCAACATCATTTCAAGTGCATTTATTGCAGGAATTACTTCTCTTGTGTGAAAGTACACCATGAACGAAGTGACATTAGATACACGACTTCAAAATATAGTAACTCTATTGTTCAAACTTGTCGGCAGATTACATTAGGTGATTTTCAGATATAATTTTCGACCAAATTAATAGTTCAAATTCAAATCTTAAGAGAAGAAAAATACAAGTTTTGGTAAAATATCTAGCTCATTAGATATGCAACATTGATGCATATGTTAACACGCGAGTATATCAAAACGGGAGAAAATCGACAAATTTCGTAAAACTATACTACAAACTATGGATCCATGTAACGATAGATAAGTTTGGTGTTATACGTAATAATTTCAGTTTTGTAATGATTATTGCATTCACCAATAGCGTAGTGGTTATGGGATGCTGAAAATTAAGCTGCTTTGATCATGGTTTGCGTTCATATTATATTAGTTCATTCTTTGTCAATCTGACTTTTAAAGGAAACCAAAGGAAAATCAATTAACATAATAATGGCGATCTCGCAAATGCTTTTCGTGGATGACTTAATCTGTGACGGATAGGTTTATAGTTTCGGATAAATGATGAAAATAAATTATAGTGGTGGTCAATATAGTAATAATCAATATTTAGATGAGTGGTGGTGGATGAGTTGTGTTTATATTACAAATTAAAACTACCCATATCGATAACACCCCTTTGTATTTTTCTGTATAACACCTTCCACCTTCACTTTCGGTAAAGAACCTATGTTTTGTATTTGTCTAATTAACTGTTTTCTGACACAACTTCTTATGTTTTGCCATCACTCTGCACGTCTTCAGTTCTACTCCGCACGTTTTACAGATGTAAGTATTTTCTCTTGTGTGACCATAAATATGAACTTTAAAATTCTGAAAGTCTTGGTACTCTTTAGTACAGAACACACATTGGTACTGCTTTCCAGCATGAATCTTCTCGTGAAGCTTCAACTCCGCTTTTGAGTTAAATCCCTTGTCACAAGTACTGCAGACAAAATTCTGCAAATTGGCATGATTTCTCTCATGGACCCTGCAGTTGGCAAGTGCTGCAAACGCTTTCCCGCACACTTTACACTTGTAAGCTTTCTCTTTCGTGTGAGTGGCCATATGAGATTCAAAAGACGTCTTATGGAGGTAGCTTGCTCCGCAAATATCGCACTTGTATTTCTTCTTTCCTGTGTGAATCATTTCGTGACTTCGAAGATGAAGTTTTGACGAACAAAGAGTGTTACAAACTTTACACACGAGATTTTTATCGGCAATATGGGGAAAGTGCATTTTTCGGTGGCCTCGTACGCTATATTTTTCAGAAAATTTTTTGTTGCAAGTTGCAAATATCACAAGAAAATATTTTCTCTCTTGTGTGAGTAATCATGTGGCGGGTAAGATGAGCATTGATTTTGAAAGTTTTTGGACAGAAATTGCATTGAAATTTCCGTTCATTTCCATGGGCAAAGGCCATGTGGGGCTTTAAGCTTCTGGTGGTTGCTGAAAAAGTCTTTTTGCAAATTTCACATTGCAGTGGCTTGAGTTGCTGGATATCCGAGTGCGTTTTCATGTGAAATTGTAAATAAGAATTTGTAGAAAATTCATGATTGCAAATGTCACAAATATACTTTTTTCGGTTTTCAGTCGTGTGAATCTTTACATGTGATTGAAGATATGCTTTGGAAGCAAAAACTTTTTTACAAACATCGCACACATATTCTCCACTATTATGTGTAAACAAGTGTCGTTTCAGTTCGCCAATGGATTTGAATCGTTTGTCGCAACTTTTGCACTGAAAAGGTCGCAAATCCGAATGCACACGCAAATGTTGTTTAAGATTACCAAGGAACTTGAACGACTTTTTACAAACTGTACACTCAAAATCACGTTTTCCTGAATGATTTCTCATGTGGTAAGTTAACGCACCATTGGTAATAAACGCTGAACCACATGTTTTGCAACTATGTGCCCTCTCTTTAATGTGTGACAGTATATGTCGTTTAAGGTTGGCAGACTCTTTGAATGTCTTGTGACAGAAGACACAGTAAAATGCTAATTCTTCTTTGTCCATGATGGAGTTTATTTGAGGTAACCAAAAACGCCTGGAAGTAACAGATACGATTGGTTGTCTTTCTAGTATTGGGCAGCTAACTTTCAAGAGATGTAAGAAACTTGTTGCTGCATCTTCAGCAATGTTACTCAGACTAATGCTTTTACTTTCACTTGTCAATTGAAATATGATGATCCTGATATTATGGGCCAGTATGAAAAACAAATTTCATTCAGTTTTTATATTCATTTGTATGAACGAACCTGGTACCTTTTACGCACACAAAGTATTCTGACCTTAATATATTTATAACCACTTTCAGTTTATAGACAAATAGACAGGATTATTCCTAAAAGCATTTAAGTTCAATACACCTGCTTGACCATTCATATCCAGTTCCTTTTATTAATCTTTGCATTTATCAGATCAATAGGCATCGATGTGTGATTTCTGACTATAAGGGCTGAACCTTTTAGAGTACATAGTTATTACAACCTACCTAACCCAAGTTTCGAAGTGAACATCTTTTATGTGGTTCTATTTCTGAACAAGGCTAAACACCCAAAAGCCAAACTGTTCCATCAATTATATATGGGTATGAAAATATGAAGCATTGGCTAATCTGAACACAACAAACGAAGTGTAGTTGAACTGGTTCGTAGCTTTGAACAAACAACTGTAGCACCCAGTGTCACCTTGAATCTTTCCCTGACAACACTTCCTTCATCCATCCCTGTCCAATCTTAAGACATTCCCTGCAAAATGTCTCTAAAAAACTTTTGTGTGTTTTGTGACAAAGTAGTCTACTATTTCCCCATTCATCTTCTGTGTCACACCAAGGAAAAACCAAATCTTTGCACCATCTGTCCAGAGGAATTTGCCGAAAAACAAAGCCTACAAGACCATGTTAGGGCTCACGACAATACCCAATATCCCTGTAGCCAGTGTTTAAAATCGTGTCCAACTCGCCGCGCATTGTTATATCATATTCGCCAGAATCATAAAAGGGACCTCATTTGTAGCTTTTGCAATCGAGCTTTTGGAACTCAGACTGGTCTCGAACTGTATTTGAGCACTCACAGTGAAGAACGCCCATATAATTTCGACCAATGTGAGCGTAGTTACAAATACAAGCCAGATCTTCTTACGCATCAGCGCTTAAAGCACAAAGAAAAGTTTTATTTGAGTGTGACATTTGCAGAAAAAAGTTGATACCCGAAAGTTCCTAATGATTCACATGAGTTCACACTCGGCCATATATTAACGCAACATGAATCCTCAATATCAATTTTCTTCCTGGAAACAAATCAACTTTCTTTTGAGTTCATTCCCTAGTTATAAATTTAATAGACTCTATACTTATCCTACATACACAACTAGAAATATTTTATCAAATATTTCTACGACAATTAATTATACGTGTATAAATGTAGGAAATAACGTTTCGAATACAGAAATAAACTAAATTCTAATTATTTCAATCTCATTTTCAGGGTAATAAACCTTTTGTTCCCATCAGTTCGTTCCCATCCTATTGTTGCTAATCATTTCGTTCCCAAATATTTTTTTCCCCTTCATTCCATTTTCACCGACATTTTTTTTTGTACGGAACATTTCAATTTTGTCGTCGTTTTTACCGTTGTATCAATTTAGTTAATAATACTCTGATTAAATGTAAGAGTAAAGAACTCCAATATGAACGTGTATATTAACACAAACTATGCAATGATTGCTATAATAATTGCATTTGCGCAAAAGTGATTTATTGTGTTACAATGGCTAACACCCCTTTTTTATGACCGGAGAAAGTCCGATGATGAGTCAAGAAAACAAACACAAAGTTTGGAGTTTCATATTTATGCAACATCATTTCAGGTGCATTTATTACAAGAATAACATATTTTGTAAGTACACCCCAAACGAGCTGACATTATTATGACATATGTATACACGACATAAAAAAATAATACAGTTTCTCAATTTTTTCAATATATTACATTAAAAAGTAATTTTCAGATGTTTGCGACAAAGTTAATAGTTCAAATTCAAATCATAAGAGAATTAAAAATTTAAGTGATAGTAAAAGTTGTTTTTCGTGACTGAAAACCGATAGCATATTCCTGGGTAAAACTCCCGGGTAAAACCTTGGTGGATTATATGGAAACCTTTACTGACAACCGAGAGTTTGAGACAGGGAAGATGGCCTCAAAACTTGAAATGCATGTAGAATTCGTCATTTTAGCCTTTGCAATTATATGATTAGCGCTACGACAGTAAAATTATTTATTATGTTTACTTAGTGTGTGGGGGAAATAACTAACATGCCATAACAAAACATCTATTACCATTACAAAATACATAAATACACAAAATAAACTCATAAACAAAACATGTTTCTACAGATCGGCTTTAATATTTCTCTTTACAGTTAGTATGTACATATCTTAAAGTTTAAATTTATTATTTTCTTGTATTATTTGCTTGTCAAACTTTCTGACACAGCTTCTTATGTGGTGTGAGATGTCGGCATGTCTTCAGTTCCATCCCACATGTAGTACAGATGTAAGGATTTTCATGAATATGGCCGTAAAGATGAACCTTAAAGTTCTCCAAATGTTGATACTCCTTGTCACAAAACACACATTGGTGTTGCTTTCCAGCATGAATATTCATGTGAAGTTTTAGCACGCCCCTTGAGTTAAATCCCTTGTCACAAACGTTGCAAACGAAGTTTCTTAAATTGGCATGGTTTCTTTGGTGAACCCTGCAGTTGGCAAGTTCCGCAAACGCCTTTCCGCACACTTTACACTTGTAAGGTTTTTCTTTAGTGTGAGTGGCCATGTGATATCCCAAAGACGACGGATGTCGGTAGCTTTCTCCGCAAATATCGCACGTGTATTTCTTCCTCCCTGAATGAATATTTTCGTGTCTTTTAAGTTGATTTCTTGACGGGCAAAGAACGTTACACACTTTACATACGAGATTTATATCGGCAATATGTGGAAAGTGCATTTTTCGGTGGTTTCGTATGCTAGATTTTTCCGAAAACTTTTTGTTGCAAATATCACAAGAAAACATCTTCTCTCTCGTGTGTGACTTTAAATGGCGGGTTAAGTGGACATTGGTTTTGAAACTTTGTGGACAGAAATTGCATTGAAATTTCCTGTCATTTCCATGGGCAAAAGCCATGTGGGACTTTAAGCTTCTGGTTAATGCAGAAAATGTCTTTTTGCAAATTTCACATTGCAGTGGCTTAATATCCGAGTGTATTTTCATGTGAAAGTGTAAGTATGAATTGGAGGAAAATTCCTGGTTGCAGATATTGCAATGATACTTTTTTCTCTTTTCAGGCATGTGAATCTTTTTATGTTGTTGAAGATACGGTTTGCAAGAAAACACTTTCTTACAAACGTCGCATGCATGTTTTTCGGCGTTATGAGTGTACAAGTGTTGTTTCAGTTCTCCAACGGATTTAAAACTTTTCCCGCAAGTTTCGCACTCAAATGGACGTAAATCGTTATGGGCCCGCATTGCATGCTCGTTCAATTGTCCAAGACGTTTGAACGACTTTTTACAAACTTTGCAATGAAAATCTCGTTTGTCTGAGTGCACGGTCATGTGACTCGTTAATTCCCCATTCGTCACAAAATCCGAATCACAAATTTTGCAACTGTAGGCCTTTTCTTTAATGTGTCGCAGTATATGTATTGTAAGGTCTCCAATGATTTTGAATGTCTTCTGGCAGAACACACAAGAAAATCCCGGATTTTCTACGGCCATTTTTCAATGTTTGAATTGAAAATTGCACTACAGATAATTTTAAAACACCTGACTACTACTAACACCTCAGGTATAAATTCATTATGTTCTTCACTAGTATTGGTCCGTTCCAGCTCAAGGAATATTAGAAACTTGTTGTTGCTTCTTCAACTGATGCTTTAAAACTAAACGGTTCAAATAAATGCTGCTTAGGAACATTATCATTTTGAGCCTAAGAAATATAAAAGCTTCAATTAGAGATGTTTGCCTTCACGCTGCCATAAAAGGGGCACCTTATGCAAACGGTTTCAATATTCTGACCTAATATAGATATTCACAACGACATAACGTTTATAAGTCGGATTATCTCGAGAAGCAAACCTTGATAGGATGCATGTGGCATCAACGTTAATCTTGCCCTTTATAAATATTCGTGAATGATAGAGTATTTGAACTAGAGTGTACTTGAGGTAACCGGGAACCCACTGGAAGTAACAGATCCAATTGGTTGTCTTTCTAGTATTGGGCAGCTAATTTTCAAGAGATCTAAGAAAATTGTTGCTGCATCGTCAACAATTTTGTGAAAACTAATGCTTTCGCTTATCAATATTGAATTTAACTTGGTGAACCTTTTATCGGAGGCAAAAACAAAGCGAATATGTTTTAAATGCCTACATTAGTAAGCATCTGGTACCTTTTACATGTACACATTATTTTGACCTGAATATATTTATAACCCCTTTAAGAATATAGACCGGATTATTTTAAAAGGCATTAAGTTAAATACAACTGTTGACCGTTCATAGTCCAGTGCCCTATTATCCTTTGTATTAATAAGGTTTATAGGCATAAATGTCTGGTTTCTGACTATAAGATCAAGTTGCTGAAGCTTTATTGTATTTAATACAACCTACCCAACCTATCTTATTGAGTGAACATATTTTATGTAGTTGTATTTCTGAAGAAGGCTAACTACCCAAAAGCTGATCTGTTACATCAAATATATACGGGTATGGGAATGCATACCTGAAGCATTGACTAATCTGATCACAACA
>JAAXOA010004378.1:0-10360 GCA_036561885.1 Salina celebensis
GATACCAAATGGTAATCAATCGACTTCAGCAATGCGAGTTTGGTCAGGTATGACCTGTGGATTTTTTACTATACCCAATTTCTTCGGTGCTTACATATTCTCCGCTTTGCGGGGTTTATTTAGTATTGTCCTAAGTTCAAGACTCACACCTTCAGCCCTTCAACCTCAACCGATTACATTGTTTCCAGCCAGACGATGACGGTTACAATTAAATTCCGCCTAGAATAGGCCTTCATAATTTGGATGTATCTATATGCACATATACTAGATATATGGTTTATAATGAAACTTGTACTGGTTTAATATGATGTGATTTCGCAATGTTGGAATACTCAATTAGTAAAAACCTGCGGTGTATGTATCATCAATATTTTTGGTCCGTTCAAAATTGCGTCCGTTTTATCTCATTTTGACGAAAATCGCGTCCAGGGAACCGTATTCTGTTTTAAAATACACTTTTATCATAGTGCCTGCGGATAAACTGTTAGAATGCTGAATGAAGAGGTTTTTTGATCTGTTGTATTTCGGACGTCGCAATGTCAACCCATGAGTCGGGATGCGGCTGAGATATAAATGAAAAGTCGACAGAGAGGTAACGCATAAACTGTCACTGAATACTTCCAATGTGTCGTGGGGTTTAATTAAAGGAGTCTCAGAGTAAGGGAAGCTGTCATGACGGATATTTCACAACATAGCCTTAAAAAGGGAACAAATAGCATAAAATAAGAAAAAAGCGCGTGGATGAGATCCAACGTAAATTTTTATAATATCCTGATCTGTCTTCAATCGCTCCTGCAACATATGTCTGGTATAAATACGCTTCTAACTTCTCGGTTTCTTTTCGCTTGTGCTGATTACCAGCCATACAAGTGTCTTGCTTCACGTTTCTTATCCACTTTCATTATTTAACCTCCGAGAGAGAAGCATCACGGTTATTCGCAGTCATTCGCTTCACGATTTTCAATTTGACACTTGTTTTGTAAATGGTTGCATATTTCACGTCATATGCAATATTGGAACAAAGTCAGAAAGTTACAATCAGTTTCAAATTAACTGTGCAATCTGAAACAATGTAAACTTTCCTATAACATTTGCTTTTGATTTGGTTTTTGTGTTTACAAAATTTGCTTAAAATCAGTTGGAAATATTTTCATCACGTTTCAGGATGAAGTTAACAGGATTCAGAGCATTACTTGTGTTGATGGCTATCTGCTTTAGTTGGAGCTTTCCCGAACACCATCACAGCAAAAAACAATCGTGGTCTCGTGTGATGACTGAAAGCATCAATGGAACTGATACATTGCATGGGGATCAGGTACTCACAAGTGTCCTATTTTAATATTTCGATTTTATCATTGCAGTCACTAATCAGAGTTTGCACAATTTTTAAGATCCTTATCAACCCTTCTACGGCAATTTCGATACTTCACGAAGTAAACCTGAACAGGGACGACAAAGCAAAGGCTGTAAGGGTCTGCTTTATTAGCGGGGTAAATCTAATACCTTCTCTGATGGCAGCTACCAAAGAAAACATCACCTGTTTCAGACTGTATTCCTACTTTCTGCCAGCCACTTCAGTAACCATTATAGAAAAAGCTTAAATATCCAAGACGAACACGTGATTAGGTTTTAAGCATATACCATATCCGCTTCAATTAAACGGTGACGTAAAAATAAACATATACCATTAGTTAGTTTATGTAGGATATATTTCGGTTCGTCTGTTTGAATAACATGTTGCTCCAAAAGTGTGTAGCCCGCATTTGTTTTCTCATGGCATAATGTAGAACTGTAATATGTAAAACTAGTTGCGAGTATTAATATTTATTTTCATCTGATCGTAACTACAAAACTTGTACAACTGACTAAAGCTATAATATAAAAATTATTTTGGACGGATGTTGTATAAATTTACAGTTTGTAATGCACTCATTTGCAGTTAGTAGCTGAATAAACGCATTAAACAGCAATAAATACGAAAGTGAAAGCTGTAAAGAAAGTAAGAAGTTTAAAGGGGTGACAGTCAAGTTCAAAAGACACATGGTATGAAAATCCCCCTTTCAAAGCTATCAATTTATCGTCAAAGCGGATTGTAAAATATTATTATCGGGCTGGTACCTCACAACATATAGAAGAATGTTGTTCCTGGACTCCTGAAAATCATGCTAATGGCGAATAAATTAATTTCTGGACATTTTCTGGATATTACACATGGTCCCTGTTGAAATTTAAAGTGTAAAATAAAATAATTTTCCAGCTGCCGAGATTATACTGTAGAGTTTTCCATGAATATTAAAAATACTATCAATTTAAAGCTAGGTGTACGTAATAACCATCACTTAATCAAAATATAGTCGGATTAACTACGTATGCTCCAACATCACCAGTACCGCCGCGTGACTTGTCCCGGCCCCCCTGAGAAATTATATTCCCGGCCCCTATTCCTAAGGTCCCATATTCTTGTACAATAAATTATAATTAACCTTCAACGATTGAATACAAAAGGCGATGGTTTTGTGTAGTCACAGGTTTAAATGTGCACACAAATATATTTTTGGCTGAATATGGTGCACGACGACATTTCATTTTTACAAAATTAGCAATATTTTCATCGAAACCTAGCATAAACCTGCTTAAAGTGTTAACTTTACCTTCGATATACTTCATTTCTAGTAGTTTTTGATCAGGTTGATTTCGATTCTGAAAAACCTCTTCCTTTGCTGGCAATACAAACTGTGAGAGACAAACTTTACGAAAATGGCTTTCGATTTGAATTATTTATGTTTTTCTCTTCCTTTGGAAATAATGATGTAACATCTAAGGATTAAGTAATTCATTACGCTATGTATTGATTATTGACGAAGACGACGAAGTAGTAGTATTTTTATTATTATTATATTTTTAAGAATTACTTGCTAAGCAAGGCTATGTCAGTATGTAAATGGACGAAGAAATGAAATAAACTCGAAACTATTGACATGAAAAAAAAAGATTTGACGATAATAAATTGTTGAGTAGCGGATGCGGACACATCTGTCGACTTTCGGTCTGTCCGGCCGTCACGCTCTGTTCCAACGAAACTACTGGACCGATTTCGATGAAATTTTGTACGATTGTTCTGTAGGCCAATGTGATCGGGGCAAGTGCCCAGTTAAAGTTAACTATAGTGCATTGCAAATGTCGATAAATTTTTAATTCGTTATTTCGATAGAGCTTTTAAATCTGACGATTTTGGCTTGAAGCACTAGTATCGTATATCGTCAACTTACTAACTAACGGAGCAATTAAAGTCAATTATTGCATTTCGACTGGCGAAAATTATTATTCGATATTTCGATTGAGCTATTTTTTCTCACTGCTGCCGCATCCGCTACTTTTCTATATTTCGATTTGCGGTTTATTAAATTAAACTTTAGGGGAATTCGTCCACAAAAAGTATGTTGTAGTTAATGGCTGACTGTAGAAGATTTCGGTGTCTTCGTGGATTAGCAATATTTCTAAACAAGAGAGAGAGAGAGTACAGAGCCACAGTCATGCCTCTTTGTGGGTACGCGTATATTATAGCAATATTTTTTTCTTCCCGTCCCGGCCCCCTAAATTTTAAAAATCGTCCCGGCCTCCTGATTTCGGGGTCTGGCGGGGTCAAGCCGGCGGCTCTGAACATCACCAGAAAGACCGACCTCTCGAATTACTATACGACGCAATACGAAACCCCAGTTTCATAATTTATATACTTCTTCAACGGACATACATTTAATCCTTTACTGTCAACACACCGAGAAACGATCTCCTGGAAAGGACACTTAATTTATACTCCAAATGCTGGTATAGTTTGGCTTGTTATCTAATTTTGAAGCAATAATGTTATAGCAAAACTTCAAGCCAAGCAACAACAAAACACATTGGCATCGACAAATTTCGTTGAGGAATGTCAATAACAATGCGAATGATTCCGAGAGGTTGTTTACATTTTGAAACAACGCTCCAGTTTGAGCTGTTTGTTCCATAACTTCTGTAGTTAGTTGGCTACCACACAATATAACGATGCAGGTCCACCGTTTTGAGTACTAGAATAATCAAATCAAAGGCGATTTGCTTGCACTTTTTTTTTTCAAAAAAATGCCTACCACGCTAACTCAGTCAGTCTTTTTTGGATTTGGGAGAAAGTCATGGGAGATTGACAGGGCACAGATACTACTTGCACTGCTGGAAAATCCTGAGTGCTTTGCCAGAGAAAACAGTTTCATGAGATGGAATGACAAATGAATGTGGTGTGGTGACACGACTGTCTCTGTAACAGAGATTGCATTGCCATGGATTATAATCGTGATTGTTGCTCTATCGTTATAGGTAAACGAGTCTTATTAGAGTTCGTGTCTTAAATCGGTACTTATCGTGTAGGTTATTTAAAGCAAAAATATGTATTATATGTCAATGTTCAAATACGCGTTGTAAACTCAAATGATAAGTAGCTTCTATGTAACCAGATCGTCGTCTATCGTAAAATCTCGTAAGGAGCTGTCACCAGCTAAGAGAATCAGGTTCTGTTGTACCCGCTTTGCAAACCAAAACAAGCGTCAGTATACATCCAACCGTTGGAGGACTTGAAAGATACTCTGATTCTCTCACAACACTCAAAATTAAAGTGAGTGCAAAGGTAAAAATGGGGAACAAGAATAGAAATAGATGGGATAGAGAGATGGGCTATGTTAACTTAAGGGAAAGAGCGTGTTTCTACGAACGTGAACGAAAGAACACTCCGAGAAAGAACTTTTCCAAACTCCTTACTGAATTTGTACAGTTAACTGACTTTACTGGAGAACTTGACATAACTAGTGCAGAGTTTATAGCTAGGTTCGAAAGTCATTTGCAGGATCTCGTCAAGAACAGAGATTTAGTGATCATTAAAGACAAATTACTAGAAGAAAAGCAAGAATATATAACAACTTGTGAAGAAACCATAAGAGATTTGAAGGAATCCNACTATATAATAACTTGTGAAGCAACCATAAGTGATTTGAAGGAATCCTTGGAATGCATCATAAAGATGATGGGTTACACACCACCCCCTGACGTGTCGCGTGTATGGGAGAAGACTTCTTTTCTGCATCATTTGGACAACCTTCGCTGGAATAGTGAAAATATGATGAACTTTGCGCAGGCTGTACAGGTTGTCCTAAGGGAAAACGAAAACCTGAAACAAGAGCTGAAAAGAAAGTCTTCGGAAGCAATAATGGAACAAGAAGGTGCAGGAGACAGTGCAACAACTGGACAGCTGTCTTCAGAATTGACTTTGGAGCCACATAAGAAATCTTTGGCAGTACAAAACCCATGTCGTGTTCCAAAGGATTTTCAACGCCCGGACAATGCTCCATGCACTACTTTAAGCGGAAGAAAAACAGAAAGTTTAGTCCAGGCCGACAACTACGATGCGTGTTTTCCTGCCAGAAAACGAAAACAAATTTCTAAACAGGATAACGAATTGAGCCTAAAAGTCGCCAGGTACATCTAGCTATAATAAGTTTAAAAAGTCAGTTTAGATGATATTATGCATATTATTCTTCAAATATGGCCACAAATATTGTAGTTAGGTCACACAAATTAGTCTGAATGTTATCGTGAACTAAGCTGACCGTCTGAAATTAAACAGACTGATTTTACATTATTTTCGTGTAGGAATATGACGGGTCCCATTGATGGTGCCAGAAGCCAACTTGATATGACCTCCACCGGTACAGCTTCACAATCCTTAACTAGTGAAGAAACATCAACTAGCAAATCAGCGAGTTCCTCAGCTCTGGCTATTTTGAAAGCACAAGCTCCAGCAGAGGATGTATCGGAACACATCGGGAATCCGGATACTACAATGTCGCTTTTAGCCCCGGCAGTACCATCAACCATCGTTTCAAATGAACCTCAAGAAAGAATCAGGGAGACTGACGTTGATGTAATGAGCGTTTCCGGTGAGAATATCACTGTTGTATGGTTAGAACGACCGTATTCATGCGACTACTGTCCTTTACGTCCAGCTTTCTGCAGTTTGCAAGAGAAACTGAAACATCACATGATAAAGCATCAAGGTATTCCATCAGGTTACACAAACTGCGAGACTTGTCAACAGATTGTAGACAATGAACAGCTTCATGAGCATATTTGCGAGATTGACCATTATGTAAAGAGTGAATATGTCTTTTTTTGCGTAAATTGTCACAAAATTCTTGAGATTGACGAGACCGCGCATATCTGCCCACACTCAAATAATATGGAACACGAGTAGACGTTCCAAAATCCAAGTTTTTCTGCAAGTTTCCTCAATGAAACTCCATGGAATAGATTTTGAATACACGCATAATTACTGTAAGGTGATGACTGGAGACTTACAACATGTTTGCAGAGTAAATGGAACGACAATAATTCGATGCCGCGTATGCAAAATTGAATAACACTTGCGTAAGTTTAAATCCGTTTTAAGTAAACGATAAAACATATTTTAACGTCAATTTCAAATACAATATGGCGAATTCAAATTAGTGAGTAAACCATTGGCGAAAGTTTCGTTAATATTTTGCATAGCTATTCATGTATTAAAACTTTCTTCCGGTGTTAACGTAACGACAAAGAGGGACGAGAACAAGTATTCTGTTAAAAGTTTGGCAAGTTATTACTATGTAATCCTGGTATCTATTTTTAACATATTTCTATTTTAACTAGAAATATTTCTTTGTGAGTACACATTAGTAAGGCTTCTAAATACCTGTACTATATGATATAATGTTATAGTTTTTGTTCTAGCAATCACTACAAATAAATAAAGATAAATAAAGTAAAGAGATGAGAAAATTGCTTCAATACTAATGCAAATTTAGCAAGGATTAAATGGAAGTCAGAGCATTTCGATTATATAGAAACGGCCGATGCTCCCAAGTTCCGACCTCCTTACGGAATGGGGAATCCCTTTACACTTGCCGAAAAAGGTTCATGTGATTTGCGAAGATGATATAAAAAATGATAAATTTAAAAGGATTAAGGGACATTGAGTCCATGATATCCATATTTTTATAAATTTCGGTATTTTGTACAAATTTAGATGTTAAAATATTGAAAGACTGCAACCAAAGGAATAAATAACTATTTCAAGCGGCAATTCCACACAGCTAAGGCCAATCAGGATTGGTATTTGGGTTTTCATTTGGGTATAATGCTTAAAAAGGCATATTCAAGTCAAAAGTAGGGTACCTAAGCAGGGGTCGGAAGTTTAGAAGATCGGATCTTGAGAATAGGCCAGCATTTCGTACCCACTGTGTCCCTAGTATATTCATATTAACAAAATATTTGGAATAAAACCACTCAATTGTGTTTGAAGAATAATAAAAAACTACATAGGCACCACTAGAAATATATCAAAGGCTGCCTAACAAGCAAAATACAAAAAATGTAAAGTTTTAAATTCAAACCACATCGTTTATAGAAAGGCTTATTACATAGGCTATCCTCCATCAGTAAATTACTTGAATGGTTAATAAAGCGTAGACACAAATTATTTTGTTTAATAGAGTACATGCATTATTTTAAAATAATTTTTATTTTGTACAGACACAAGATGATATGCGTTGACAATCAATTACGTTCAACATTTCAATTCATCCCTATATTTTTCTCTGGTCTTTCAACATTCATTTGATTAATCGTCTCGCTCATGGAGGTTTTCCAGTTTCCAGTTCATATATTAGCCATTGTAATTTAGACTTGAATCAATTGTACTAGCGAATCCGGAACAAAACAGTAGGCTTCTATGACAGATTGGTTGAACGCATGAGTAATTCTTAACGATAAACGTCTAGGCCATTATAGTAATCACCTCTTCCTATTTAAACATTTTTTCAAGGAAAAAGTCTCAATGTTCTAGGACAAAAATCTTATCATATACCTTATGTGCACAGCAAATAAAAGACTTGTGTTAGATACCAGAGCATCTCATTTTCTAAACAATTAAACTCTTGTTGGAAATTTGCATGTAAGAAGGGAAAATTATCTCGCAACAACTGATAGAAATGCTGAACACGTTTGGTTTTGCATCAAAACCAAAGCGCGGATTTAGCAAAGAAATCAAAACCTGTAACTTCTCTGAAATGACTACAACGATATCTTTGAAACCATGAATCTCCGCTACATTACGCAGTGTAAAAAATAACAGGACTTGACAGGATTTCTGTTTTCATACTCTCCTAGAGTGAAGAATACTCCTACTAGAGTGGTCGAGTTCGACTTTCCTACAAAGTAAAAAAAGTTTCTCGTCAGAAATAGTTCAAATCAGTAGATGCGCGCCAGCCTCTATATCTCAAATCAAATCGCTCACCCATGAGGATAAGACATATCGTTAGTTGTATTGAAACATTTCAATCCAGGGCGAGCTTGTTCTGCAAACACCTCAGTTGAAAAATAACAACTCCACACTCCGCCACATGATAAATTATCTGGTTAAAACAAATTTTAAACTTGCAATGAAGTTATAGGTATTTGAATTTGGTTAAGATTTCATTGCACACATACGAGTTGTGTGTCATACTAATGAGAAAAAAATTCAGATGTGTGTCACCTCGCGTTGGTGTAGCAGTATATGAATTGGAGGTCATATGTATGTAAGAATGAGAAAATCTGAAAGTTTAATAGGTCTACGGGAAATGATGCACGGAACGTGGTAACTTGTCTACAGCAACACGACTTTTATTTTATATCTTACACCTGAAGGCGAGCAATAGCCATACCGATAATATATCTTTTCCCAGGACTACCACAAACTATTTTTTCAAGGGTTTGTTTATATGAATAACAAACCTACTTGAAAGCCTTACTGTCACAACAAAACCCCATCCAAAATGTCTACCAAGTGGCTGCTTAACGATTCATGACTCCGAATTAAACAAAGAGAAAGTTATCACCAAACTGTTTTCGCTTACCCCTACTAGTTTGCGGATTCGAGTACGTGCAAGAGGTATCTTGGGGTCGTGCTGTTGCACAAGAGAAACATATTAAAAGAGAGCTGAATTTAATCATATTATCATTCAACGAGCTTTTTTTTCATTGCATTGGTGAATATATAAGTTAAAAGGAGTTCTACCGAAAACTTTGGATTTGCATCATAGTAGCTAGCTAATTCCTGTCGAAAGTGCTAATACAAACTTTCCTCTGACTTGGTAAAAGATGACAATATTGCAACTGCCTAGCATGCTTTAGAAAGAAAGGGAGAAAGAGACAACCTGAAATGTAGCGATGTGATCCACTCCGAATGTGAAACACAACTGCCAATGGTCTGTGTGAGCAGCATGGTTTTAATAAGGATGTTGTGGAGAAAGCTTGAAATTTTTAGTGTAGTGAAATCAAATCTATCCATGTTGACTGTGAAGACTAATATGAGGCGCTGCTTGTGCAAAATCCAAATTACGCCGCCTTACCACTTAACCTACATTATCAAATAGGTAAGCCCACAGAATATAGCATTTTTTGTACAATTAGTTCTTCATAGAATTTTATTTTATATAGTATCGTCCAAAGTTCATAACTAACGTTAGCGTCAAGAAGCCCTTCAACCTAAACCGATCAAAGCGTTTCCCGCCAGACGATGGCGGTTACAACTAAAGTCACCCTCCATCAGGCCTTCATAATTTGGATACATGTGTGTGTACATATATTAGATAGATATTTGGTACTTTACTGAAACTTGTACAAGTTTTAAATGATTTTGATGTGAATGATGAAGATGTGATTTTGCAAGGTTCGGATACTCAATGAGTAAAAACCTGCGGTGTATGTATCTTTAATATTTTTCCTTAGTTGGCATCTTTTAAATAAAAATCGCGTCCAGTGAACCATATTCTGTTTGAACATACACTTTTATCATAGTGCCTGCGGATAAACTGTAGGAATGCTGCTAGAGGAAGTTTTTTAATATGTTGTCTCTCGGACGCGGCGAAGACAACCTATGAGTCGGGATGAGGCTGCGAAATAAATGTATAGTCCACATAGGGGTATTCAAAGAATTCACACACGTATTCAAAGACGTGCAAGGGGCATATTTAGGTCGTGCTGCTGCATACTCAATCCATCAACCGTTACTTTCCTGTCAACAGCAATGCAATGCTCACCTGTATAAAAAAATCACTTCAGATCATCATTTTATCAACTAAAATCCGCGTATGGTTCTTTTAACCCATGGTTCACAACACGTAACAGTAGACTCTGTGCTTTCACTGGCAGTGCCTCGGAACACACTTACATTCACAGCTTGTGCATATATGCTCCTTCACTGCATCCCTGTAAACTGGGGAAATCTGGATCACATTCCTCTATCTGTTGCGCCACA
>JAAXOA010004379.1:0-10360 GCA_036561885.1 Salina celebensis
CCGAGGGTATTTCGTCCCTCCTGGCTGGAGTGGACGGGGAGGAATCACACGAAATCCATACAATTTGTCTGCGGAAACATACGGCTCAAGTTCAGGCTCGGCGGTTAGCGTTGCAGCCAACTTGGCAATGGTAGCCGTAGCAACGGAGACTGATGGATCCATCATGGGCCCCGCAAAGGCTGCAGGAGTCCTTGGAATGAAACCTACACTAGGAGCTGTGTCAATGGAAGGAGTCATTCCAATTTCCAAGACACAAGATTGTGTATGTGTATGTTTCGTTTAAATGATGAACCAAGCGAATAGAATCATTCAGTATCTTTTTGTGCATATACAGGTAGGACCAATGGCAAGAACCGTAGAAGATTTGGCCATTCTCTTTGACGGTATGAATTCTAAGAAGAGAAAGTTGCATCGGGGATGCAATGGAAGTTTCCATAAATGCCTTTTGAATGAAAGTCTGAAGGTATTTATTGTTCATCGTATTGAACACTGTTAACTAGTTTCCCCCATGCATCAGTGGTCGTACAATTTATATCCATACTTTGCAGGAAAAACGATTTAGGGTAGGAATTGCCAGATGCCCAGGACTGCAATCGGATCATAAGATTCTTGCAATTCCCCAACCCGGTTGGGAATCAGAGTGCTCCATAATTGATGGTATATTGGGCAGCGTGAACATTTCATCCAAGCTTGTGTATGTTCAAGATCCGGTGAAGTGGGATATGAAGAAGCTCATAAGAATTACGCCTTACAATGAAGACTTAGTTTTACGACGCGATTTCAAACAGGGAATCAATCACTACTTGGCGAACGAAGTTTATCGTAACACCTCGGCCGGAGGCAAGAATAAAAAGCAGATAACCTCGTTGCAGGACATAATCGATTGGAATGACGAACATTGCAATGAACATGGACAGGAACGCTTAAGAGATGCTTTGGCGGCTCACGATGACGAAGAGTACAAGACTGCGAAGAAAACAAATCGCCGATCTGCTCGTCGGATACTAACGAAAATGATGGACAGGGATAATTTAGATGTGATTTTGTTTCCTACTTTAGCATCAATGCCCACAGTTCGGGTGCCCTTTGTTTATTGGGGGTATTCGTTGGCAGCAATCGCAGGATATCCGGCCATTCATGTAAGTTTTGCCGGTACTAAAATAATTTCTTAAGATGAATCGTCCTTTAGACGTATTGAAACTTTAAAATGCAGATACCAACGAGAATACGTGAAGATGGCTATAGATTTAATGGAGTAACATTAGTTGGTCGACCAGATTCATGAAGGGACCCTTTTGCAAATTGCATACTTAATAGAAAAGCGGCATCCAGCACGACATCCACCGAACTTTCTATCGTGAACTTGTACTGTTGCTATACAAACCATATAATATGTCTGTAAATAAAATTTATAAGTGAACTTAGTATCTTTTTATACGCAATTATGAAGAATATGAATATGAAGATTGCAAGGAATAAAAACTAGAATTCCAAGTTATACTAGAATCTCTAGATTTATATACCAACTCTCTGGTGCTACCAAGTAAATTTGTTGATTGCAAAGAACTTAGCTGAAAGGTACCTTCAAAAAACCATGATGAGGAGCACATCATCTATGAATTATTACCGTGACTGGAGGACCACGAGTGATTGTGGTTATGTATATAGTTCCCACTCCCAGTATAGGACATCAATCTCCGCTTACGACAGAACTAATAACAATGGTTATAATTCTTGTTGTGACGACGAATACTTCAGAAGAACGATCTACAACCCATGTATCTGCCCCTCGATAACATGTGATGAGGAGCCTCCCCCAACCCAATTTCTTACTAAGAAAGCGAATCCGCTGCTTTGCGGTGAAAGTTCTCGCCTTAGTTGCTGCTAAATACGCCCTCTCCACTCTCTCCATTGCGCTATGTCTTTTTATATCACCGTAATGCTCATTTAGATAAAAATGCTTTAAATTCAACATTCCGTAATTAATTTGTGTTTAATCCCCAGAATCAACAACCCCCTATACAACGAGGGCGGACTCTATATGGCGTGCATTTGCCTGTAAGGTTTCACACACTAAACTAATACACTATAAAGGAATGTAGTTTTCATATTTACAATCCCAAATTCCTCTTTCCGACAGCCCACCTTCGCTGGCTTTGGCTATTTTAATGCGTAAATTTGATAAACATGATTTTAATGCGCACTTCGTTTGGCACCTATTAATACCTAATGAACTTAATGTAAACGTGAATTTCAGCTTACATCGCAGCCGCCCGGGGTGGAAAGATCTGCCGACTAATTATGTGTATTTCTATATACATAACTCGTGTCCTTTTATGCGCTTTGGGCTGGGCTGGATTCGCAGCATATTTCAATTTAATTTCTGTATTTATCTCGCATGCAACAATACTTTTAGTTTGCCTGATATTGCTTTGCGTGTTTTGCTGTATTGTGAGTACTTAACATCTTTCAACTTCTATGAATATATGAATATAAAATTCGTCTTTCCAAAATATGTTCACTCTTTTCTTAGTGTAAGTTCAGAACAGTTCCAGTGGTCGTTTTATTTGCGCTCCTCAGTGGGCTTGTTGCAGCAATTATCTTCGGACTAGTTTATGGACTTGTAAGATTTCTTCCATACTCCCCTACCAAGTTTGACTACTTTCTCAAATACACTGGGCGACTCAAGATTCAGTACACGGTTGGAGACTATGGAACCCATTGGATTGGATACCATTTACTTGGCTGGATCCTTTGGGATCTCTCTTTCGGCTTGCTGACTGTAATTCATCCAATGGTATGATTTTGGCAGTTTTTGTGGATTACATTATCGCTTAAAAACCTAATTGCAAATTATGTATTATTAATGCAGGTTGTAGTGGTTCTGTTATGGTATATCATGAGAACTTACGGTAGAGTAAATTGGATGCACGCTTCTTCACCGATGTTTTTAACGGAAAAAGACTGGCTGTTTGTTGCTGCAAGATTATGAAAAGGAAACGGTCGTTGATATTTCAGTACGATTGTATCGTTAACGAACAAGTAAATTCCACTTTTTGGTTTTATTTCCCAAAAATATGAGTTTTGCGGTTACTAATCATCGAAATTTTGAAATACGTAATATGCACGTACATGTGATATTTCTGAATTTAATCATAATACGCCATTAGCAAAACAGTCGCCGATTTAGATCATAAACGGCAAATACCAATTAATTGACAGCAGTTTCATAAGTTTCAAATAAGATACGTGTAGAAAGGTTTCATCAACAGAGGATTAAAAAACCTTTTCTTTCATAACTGGTGAAACCATGTTTGGAAGAATGTCCAAAAACCATTTTCAACCATGTCGCTCACTGCAGCAGTTGCAGTTCCCGTCAATAACGTCATTGATTCCAGGCACCTCCGGTTGATTCGTATAGCAACAGTTTCGACAGTCCCCCTCCTGGACGAGTGGTCATTCCTCATCGCTATCGTAAGGAATGAACTGTTTGAGCACGTTGTGCGAGACATCAATACTACGAGACTTCGCAGTCTCATTTGGTCCTTTCTCTAAGGCGTCCATTTGTCTTCCCCATTCTTTAAGGTGGCATGGGATTGGATGGGGCCTGTGGGATGACCCCGGACTATAAGGATCGCAGTCTTCTTTCGGTTGGTCAATTCCAGCATCGATTATCTGGGCCTTGGTTTCGTTCTCTTCCTGGAATTCTTGAGATTCGTTCTCTTCCAGGAGTTCTTGACCTTCGTTCTCTTTCTGGGATTCTTGTGTTTCGTTCTCTTTTAGGAACTGTTGAGATCCGTTCTGTTCCATGAATTCTTTCTCTTTCATGGATTCTTGAGATTCGTTCTCTTCCATGGATTCTTCAGATTCGTTCTCTTCCATGGATTCTTGAGATTCGTTCTCTTCCATGGATTCTTCCGATTCTTTCTCTTCCGCAGATTCTACAGACGTGTCCTTTGATGTACAACTTAGCGTGTCCTTCCCTTTGCCAGTTCTTTTGTTTGATCCAGCAGAAGCCTTTGCGTACCCGAATCTATTCTCCGTGCAGTGACGAATGATCACTTCAATGGTCTAGAAAGTTCCAAATCAGAGTCAAGGTTGCATTCATAAAACCAAAAAAGCCGGACATAAGAGAATGGTGTTATCTTATCTTACTTTGAAATCAAAGAGTTCCGGCCTCTGCGCCATCCAAGCAGCCACGACATTTGGTTGAATGTATTCTTTATCACTGCTACCCTTGATGGAAATCTCATCACAAAAAACTTTCAACCAGTTCGGCACTTTTTTAGGTGACCTTTCATCAGCTTCTACCATATCATCCACAAAAGCTCTCACTTTCAACTCAGTGTCAAGGTCAATAAGCGCTTTAATCTTCCTCTGCAAATTGTCAGTGACCACACCAGGAGCAGGAAAGGTCGAAGCCGGCGTGGCAGTTGTTGGCATTGGTGCTTTCTCCTCTCTGAAGAAAAAAAACCTTACATTGAAAAATGGCAAAAAATTATGATTCTATAAACACGAAGCAAAATGTATTACGGTTCAGAAGACGATGTACTGCTACTTATGACTCTTCTCCTCTTGGCAACACGTCGTGGAACTTCCATCTCCTCTCTAGAAGAAAAGATTAAGAAACAGTCAGTTTACCAGTATTTTATAGTATGAATAGAACAACCGTGAATGTATCAACTTTACCGTGGCATTGGCAATATCTTTACTAACATTTCGGCAGGCAGGGATTCCGTTAGTCGTGTTCGGGCCATTCTGCAAGTTCAAAGAACCCAACGTTTTAAGAATTAAGATACAAAAATACTTTTTTATACAGACAAATGAAAATATTTTGTGTATTAATATTACTACAATATTACTACCTTTGACGGAAAGAATGGGAGTCCAATCGACAAGAGCGTCGTAGCTGGTATCTTGAGCGCCTGTCAAGCAAGCAAAATTGATACATTTAGATAAATATACATACACTTTACAATTTACAATACAAGCAAATCTAAGAGCTATAATCGCAAAATTTCAAATCGAATATTTAAACTCACCCTAAACTCAAAGTTTCGTCACTGCCAGAGTCGCGATCGGAACGACGAGGTCTCCCCATTTTGCCTGGTAACGTTCAGCACAGGCCAGAACAATGTTGCTTCAAACAGATCAGTTTAATACAGATCAGTTTAATACAGATCAGTACTGTGTAGTGATTTTGGAATGGCAAGCGGTAACCGCTACTAAGGTTAGAAACTGCGAATTCCGGAGGAAATAAGTCGTTTACACGAGGCGAAACTGACTTTCGAAATGATGATAATTTAGCAACTATCGAGATTATATAGGCGTATGAAACAAAGAAACTTTGCCGGGAGACAAAGGCACTGGTGAAAGTTTTTCTTAATTCTGTTTGAATTTGAATTTATTGTATAATCAGCATAAACTGATAAAATGAATCTGAATGAATAAAATTCGTCTTGCATATTGCATTCTCCGTACTACGTAGGAAGTAGTAAATGTAAGAAAAAGAGGCCCCTCCGAAATCGTAATTAATTTACATTTTGGGAGTAAACTCTGCAGTTCTATGCAACATGATGGCAGCTTTATACTATAGTTGTACGTATGGTGTTTCGAAAGATGTTTAATATTTTAATGTACAGTCTGCAATTCCAAATCTACATTTTTCAAAATAAATTGTACGTATTTACGTAATGTACGTTGTGAAGTAAACCATTTACCCAAGGTGATCAGTAACAGATCCAAAAATGTCATAGTTGCATCACGCGTCTATAAACAAAAGCAATTCATGATTTGGATATCAAAAGTCAGGCACGTACCGAAACAGAGGGACACGGGGTACGGTACAAAACGCACAAACGAGCTTGGGGTAAGCACATTTGAGAAAACGACAAAGCGTTCAGAAAGAAAGTATGGATCAGTCTAATACCAAAAGAGTACTGGAATCCGGTAGCGAGGTAGACACAGTTCCAGTTCTCCAGAATGAAGAAAATCCCAATAGTTCAATTGCTGGAGGCAACCCTCCAAACACAGTTGAAGCTCCTTTAGAGGCAGAACTCGTGGCGCCAGACGGAGAAACCAATGTATCCAAGGAATACAAACTTTCCCCCGACGAAATTCCGGCCTCCCGACAAGATCCAGTGGCATCCGGAGAGGAAGAGGCTAGCCCTGTATTAACCAGCCCGACAGATCCTAAATTTGAAGAGCCTGAAGCATTACTATCAAACCTTGGAGAACCCAGATCGTCAGTAGCTGTATTATCCCAGCCAGACGCACCTGCAGCTATATCAGCCAGTTTGGCAGTATCTTTCGCTCCTACTATCCCTTCCCCTGACGACATCACCTCTTTCCAACTTTCGGCAGATAATTCGGTAGCTGCTGTCCTAGCCGAACCTTCCATTGCACTACCCTCGAATGCAAATACAACATTGCTATTGCCTCCAAGAGAGTGTCATCATTTGCAGTCATATTCATTGTACTCGTCAACCGACGGGATAGCTTTCAAAGATTTCATTTCTTCCGCCAACGTAAACCTTTTTGGAGAAACAATAGTTTCCAGATTCGCGGATATCCGGACACGAAACCGCTTCATCAGAAAAGCTTTTACTGTTTCGTTCATTTCTTACGGATTACAAGCCATTTTGGGAGGAATTCTTGTCTTCTTAGTGGAAGAGTAAGTCATTTAGACACTACATCCTCTGACGACTCCAAAAAATCACTTACTCAGGTTTTTTTTAATCGATAGCTTTGGACTACTTACTGGTACTCGGAAAAAACATTTTATCACAATCGCCACGAAAAAGTTTCTTCGAGAGAGGTGGGGTCTCCTCATAGCGATTGGCTTATTGTACGTGGACATGTTTGTTTTACATTTTATGACGACTAAAAAATCTAATATTTAATTTAGCACGGAAATGTTTATGTCAATAGATTAATACGCGTAATACTGCAGTTAGGATCAATATGTATTCAAGGAACTCGTGGACGCCCTAATTGTATTAATATTACGTTAACTATTTTTAGTGTACGTGGAACTCATAAAGTTACTAATTAGACTAATGAGAGTGAAGAAGCCGTTGCTGATTTTCATGTTATCCCTTTCGATAGATTTTGTTAGGAGGATGTGGAGCAGCAGTTCTAACAATACATACGGTCACCATTTCCCCTCTCCTGGCAGCCGTCGTTATCAGCGCCATTTCGCTGTTCACCGTTTTCATAACTATTTGCTGCAGCTGTTGCTGCCCGTTGGATATTAAAGACTGTGGAGACTGTTACACGTGTTTTGTAACACTTGTCACGGCTTCACTCTTTGTTGGCGTCTTTTTAGCTTTGGAGTTTACGCCCTATCCAGCAACAGACTTTGATGAGTACATAAGAATAAAATACACAGATAGGAATGGGCGTTGGATTGATAAATCTAAACACGGGACATACCTATGGCCTTACGTCGATTTGGTAATGCTCCTATTTATAACTATGTGGCCCGTGGTAAGAATTATTAACTTCTGATGGTGGAACATGCATTGCATCACCTTTCGACCAGTGAACAACATTTTGACTTGTGTATTAATTGCAGCAAGTACTGTGGACATTGCAAAGGGTTCTTACTGAGATTGGTCAAGAAACTACGGAGGATGATTGGATGCTGTTAGGAGCTCGCTTTTAGAAATAAATATCTTTTGATTAAAAATAAAAATAGTCCCATAAAATTTAAACGATTGTACAGGTTTTTATATGGTTTTATTGTTTTTTTGTAACTTTTCTACTGTTATTTCATGGTTTTTTTAGTAACAAAATCTTACATAGACTTAACTATATAATTCATCCGTATAAAGGAACTTATTTTTCTTGTATAGAATACAAAAAAAATAATTTTATAATAGAAATCCTATTGGATTGTACTTCAACTGAAGTAGAATTGAACTTGGCATATTGAAATTTGGACAAGGGACAGTAAGATACGAAGAATCAAAAGAATGGGGATAAGGAGCTTGAAGGCTTAGTGTTGAAGATGAATGTTGAATGGTGCATATAATAATATTATGGCGATGACCGGAATGAGTACGACTGGTTTTGAATTGAGATTTTAGGTGCCTGCAATGTACAGAAACAGAACATAAGTCAGAATTTCTCGCTGTGCAATATTGTGTTACATGAAGCTTGCAAAAATTTATTATATTGTCTTACCTATTTACCTCCACTGTTCTTCCTATTCTTTTCGGTGTTTTCTAACTTAGTTTGAATTTTCCTAGTATGGCCGCTTGGATCGGAATGATTAGAATGACCAGCAGCTTCCTTCTTAGTACGTTGTTTGCCACTATGTCCATTGTTCAAATACTTATCAGCCTCGTAGTTGTATTCCTCGAAACGATCCACACCTGAATCCATGATGACTGGTGACAATGGTCGATTGCAGCTCAAGAATAATAATTACTCAAAAACCTGGAATTACACAAACAAAAGGCACCCTTTAATACTTATTTTGAAGAATTCACGCCATATGGCACCCTAAAACGCATACATTTTTCTGTTTCGTTTTCAGCAGCAAAATACACAGTAACTGTTTACTGTCAACCACTGAATCTAACGGTATATATTCCAAGGAATCTCACCTTTCAAAGTTTCCAAGTTTCACTAGAAACAGACTGACTAGACGCGGATCGCAGTTGAAAAGCGCAGAGATGTTGCACGGATGGAGACAGAATTGAAACTAGACCAGAGTGCACTTGTTGTTGGTTTGGTTCCTTGTTTTGAGATGTACGTGACGGCAAAACAGGGAGAAATTAGTGAACTTGACAAAGGTCTTTGTGTGTTTTGTTGTTGGGTGAAAAACAGAAGCAACAACGGAGAAGCCGTATCCAATCCAACCTTTCTATAACACCACCTCTTCTAGTGATACGTATTCAATTTTATATCTGGTTTGGTTGAATATCGAACCAACATCGATCTTTAGTTACGAAGCCAATGGTCGTTTCAAACGTATTTCTACTTTGTTTGGCAAAGCATGAATTTAGTTTAATGATTTCGGCATAAAACTGGATGGCATAACGTAGTAAGTAATAGGAAGGTTGTGCTATCCATTGCTTTTTCGAGTGTCTTCCACAGCAATCCATGCATCTCTTTGTGTAGATTAATCTATTAAAACAGAATACAAAAGGAGCGCAAGCTTTATAGTGTTCCTCAGAGTTTACATTTCAGTCTGATAGATCAAAGAGGTCCACTGGGGTAAGTTGAGACAACAATTACAGGGCCCATGGTCTATGGATTCATTCATAAAAAAATAATTTCATAAACAATTGGATTCCAATATTCTAAACCACGAACAGTGTATAGTGTATGCCACGATATTAATCCAAATGTTCCCCTAGAAATCTGTCGGCTGAGCTGACAGACAGATGGACGGACAAGGCCGAAATGTGTATGACGCTTACGCTTGGTTGGTATAGAAAATCAATTTGGCTTGTTGCTATGCTGGGCAAAATAGTGGATATGTTGCACAAACACACAACGAACGTTTACCACCGTAGTCATAAAAAATATCAACATTTTTTCACCATGTTTGGAAATTCAATATTAGAATTTGGAATGATGATACTCTTCATAATAGCTAGTTTTGCATAACACAAAAAAAACGAAGTGTACGATAACGTGCAACGCAAGATTCTTTGCTTATTTAACATTTGGCAAGAAAAAAAAAGATGGCAAGCAAATATCCACGTGCAAAATGCGGACAGGGATTTTCTAATTTGGTTGCTATGTCATGGTAGCTTATTTCATGTGCCATTTTGCATAACTTGTGGCTACCTTTGAGCTATGCACCAAGCCACTTATTTGGAAAACACTGGAAAATGTGTTGTAAACCAATTCTGTAAATATTTAGCATAACATGTTTGTTTTGTGCCAACATAATGATTTTGTATAATGAGCAGAATTGAGCAAATTATTATGACTGTACACAAGAGATGAGATATGACGGGGTTCTATTTGCAGGATTAATAACTGAACTTTGCAAAGTGGATGATGAAGATGAATCATTATAATTTAATAAAATGGATCACGCAATAACGTTACTTCAATTATCCATAAGCACAAAGATGAGTAAACTACGCAAAAAAAGTTATTTATTGCGCGCAACTCACATCACATTCACAAGTATGGATTGTGTTAGGTGAATCATAAAAATATGTTTTGCTGATACAACGAACTATTATAATGGTACATTCCTTTTTATCTACACATTTCACGTTGAGTGACTGATGAGTGTGAATTATCGGATTATACCTCTGTATTTTTCCTTTTCTTTCCTAGGCAGGAAACAAAATTTATAATGTGAGTACAAACTCATATAACGCTTCTTCCT
>JAAXOA010004380.1:0-10356 GCA_036561885.1 Salina celebensis
GCTCGTATATTCGTATAATATTAGCCTATTTGCTCGTATAGTAGAATAGAAGTGCGTGCAACCATTTGATGTATGGATTTTTTATGCTTGTTAATTACTTCTTATTTTGTCGTCTCTGAAACCAGGTACCTCAATGATACCAATCAAATGTCCATAGTTCACGTGTACTTCGACGAAGACGCTGCCCAACCCAGAATTCGGAAGCAGGTCACATCCACAGTAAAATTGTTGTGTAAGTGTCGGAAGCATTCCATACCAATCTACTTGATAACAGATTCCAGACAATATTTTAGAAACATACTTTATACTTTATTTAGCAAGTGCTGGTGGGCTCCTTGGATTATGTATGGGATTGAGCGTCCTCTCACTTCTAGAAATTTTGTATTTCTTCATAGTGAGACTGTACATGCAGCTAGTTGAAGACAAAAAAGAGAAAACGGCGTCCAGTTTGGTAAAGGGGTTTGCGACGCAGTCCATGAAGGAAAAAGCAGAAGAAAGTTGGACAGGTTAGAGGCTTAGAGGATGGATGGATAAAAAATGCCAACCTGATTCATAACCTGGATCTAATCTTTACTCTTGTTTGCTTTTTATATGTCGTGTTATATGAAACAAATTGTTATTTATTTAATTTGATAAAGTTGCCTGATGTAGGAACCAGTCAATTATGCAATAAAACACATGTTCGTGTTGCTCATGTGAAATGCACCTAAATGTATAATCCAATCCAATGGTTTAATCCAACTACACTAATCAAACACAGCACAAAACTTCAACACATATTCTCGGTTCAAGCAACATATAGAAAAACAGAAAATTCCTTGCAGGAGACGATAAAACGAAGATCCAGAATTTTCTAATGAAGTATTTTTCACAAAACCAGTTGTATTTCAAACGACGTGTAAAACACTTAGCTTTCCTTTACCTTCCACCAATTGTGAATTTCGATTTCAAAACTTTTCTCAAATCAGGCTACCAATCTTTTTATATAATTATAGATTAGGATCGTGCTCGAAGAGCCGAGAATGAGCTGAAAGCTAAGACAGAAGCCAGCCATGTTTTGTGTAAACACGTGATTGATTTTTGATTGTTGTTATTGCTTTCTCCTGGAAAAAACAACATATAACGATAAAATACAAAAAAAGGATACCTTTCGCTACTGTTTTTTGAAATTACGTTTAAAAGCATCTCGAAATCGCCCCTGAAGAGGATTCCTGAAGGGATCGAAACGTCGGGATACTTTTTAATAAAGTTAATTTGTTACACTTGAGATTACCAAACTTTTTGCATTTTTGAAAAATGTCAACCGAGTGGAGATACCTGTTAAACCAACAACATCCTGGTAATGTTAAACTTATGAGGACAATAGAGAAGCTACATTTGAAACATACAAATCTTACGAACACGCTCAACTTTATGAAACAATGCCGAGATAAAAATGTTATGCCTAAAGGACTGAAGATTAACACTTCCAAATACGTTAATGGGCCACATATCAAGAAAGCTATTCTGGAAGCTGAGAGACTCATTTAAGAGCTCGTATACGAGACATTCGAGCCTGCATACAGATAACAATGAAGAACATCGATCAGGCCATGAGAACCCTACAGTCAAGCATAAAAGGTGAAGACTATGACCAAATCATATATGCTGCGCAAGAATACTTTTCGAAATATTCCAAAGAGCAACAAGAGAAGCTTGACAAGAAACTCGTCTCATACCTTCCAAAAATAAGTAAAAAGCAGCAAGATTATGACAACAATAACATAGTCAACTTAACAAAGATCCGGTTATCATTGCAAGACAAAGAAGCTCTCAGTAAGGGAATAAACTTCTGTTTTGGCATCCACAGAAAGGAAGATGGCATTGTAGATTCAATCATAACTTTATAAAATGCAGTGAAGATTAACCAAGCTTCATCGAAACCTACCGATGAAAAAACCTTGCACCACATCCGAGATACAGTGAAAGCTGATATCAAGCGACACCTGAAACTCCAACAAAGAACGGATAAACGAATACTGCAGTACAAGAAAGCTTTGATAGAACTTAAAAAAGAACAACAACATATATATCCTTCAGGCTGACAAAGGTAACAGTACTGTAATAATGGACAGGAATGAATACAACAACAAGATTAACAACTTGCTTACTGAAGCACCATACAAAGCATCCAATGACAGAACAAACATTTACCGGAAAAAAGTCAAGAACTATACAAAGGTGTTGTGTGAGGAAAGAAAATTAACTGAAAGAAAATACAAACAGTTAAATTTCAACAATGCTCGAGTTCCAGTATTTTATGGTGCCCCCAAGGTACACAAATCAGGGATACCACTAAGACCAATCGTCTCATCGTATAATTCCCCAACACAAGCTCTTAGTCGTTACATCCATGATATAATCAAACCGATTATTGGCAAATCAAAATTTTCGGTGAAAAACAGCACGCAGTTTGTGGAGGAATTGAGGAACATCAAATTAAAACGCGGAGACATCATGGTATCCTACGACGCAACCAGTCTATTTACGAATGTAGCGATAAAGGAAACCCTAATATACACTCGCGAAATCCTTAACAAAGACAAAACTTTAAGTAAGAGAACATCCTTAACAGTAGATGATATCATAACTCGAATGGAGCTTTGCATGCGATGCACATTTTTCAAATGGAGAGATAAGTTCTTTGAACAGGAAGATGGAGTTCCAATGGGATCACCCCTATCAACTATAGCAGCGGACATATTTATGGAAGGATTAGAGAGGAAACTAATTGAAAATAATCGCAACATCCACTTCTACGAACGTTATGATGATGACATATTCGCTATCGTGAGAATAAGACAAGTCTCAAAGACACTGGAACTTCTCAATACTTTTCATCCAAACGTACAATTTACAAATGAAGTGGAAAAAGATAACTCCATTGCATTCCTGGATGTTCATGTTATAACGAAGGAAGATAATTCATTACGGTTCAAAATATACAGAAAACCAACGCATACTGACAAATATCTGGATTGGTTCTCTGTTCACCCAGGGGCCCACAATATAACAGTAGTAAATACTTTAGTACAACGAGCAATGAAAATATGCAGCTCAGAATATTTCAATGATGAAATCAAACACATTGAGAATACGTTAGTATTAAAGAATAACTACCCGCGGCCATGGGTTCAACAGCAAACTCAACGCGTGATCCAAAATTTCGGAGCCAAGCAAATCATGTCAGATGAAGAGAAGAAGCCTCGCATTATTTTTTCCTTATATTAAAGGACTCACAGAAAAATTGGGCAGAACTATCCAAAGAAATTTTGATAACCCTCTCGGATACATTCCATTTAATAGAATGTCTCAGTTGGACCAATCCCATAAGGACAAGGATAAATGCATCAAATGTGGAGTCTATATGATAGAATGTTCATGTGGATCAATTTACTACGGTCAAACCGGACGGGACTTTCCAGTCAGATTAAAGGAACACCAAAATGCTACACGAAATGCAGACACTGAACATTCTGCATTATCAGAACATTACTGGGTTAACTCCAACGAACCAAATGGACATAACATTAAATGGAATGACGCCAAAATCGTCTACGAAGAAAGACGAGAGGAACAACGCCTAATTAAGGAGGCACTCATGATTCAAAAGGCTCAAAAACAAGCAAAATCACTAATGAACCGAAAATGCGAATTAACAACCTCAACAATTCCGGTTTTTTGGAATCAAACACTCATGAACATTTACCCTGACCCACCATAGAGACAGTATATCTATCAACAAATTATTACGAGATATTGTATTTTCAATGTAAAAATTATATTAATTTATCAATATTGTTTTGTCCGAATCGCCCCTGAAGAGGATTCCTGAAGGGATCGAAACGTCGGGATACTTTTTAATAAAGTTAAGTTGTTACACTTGAGATTACCAAACTTTTCGCATTTTTGAAAAAAGCATCTCTGCTTTAATGAGTTATATTGTTAGTATTATGCATTCAAACTCTACTTAAATTGAAATAATCAGAAATCACCACAACGTCAAAGATATGTACATTGCAGATTACGGATATATAAACACATTTAAAGCGCAGAGAAGCATTACTGTAAGAACTGCCAATTAACTTAGGAATTATGGTACAAGGGAATTATAATGGTTTGACAAACTACAAGATTATCCCCAAAATCCCATTTAAGAGGCATAGACCACTTGACGAAATAAAAATTTTCTAGATGCAATGCAAAATATTTGAATACACCATATTGTTCGTGTAAAAGGGCCGTTGTAAACAAAATTTAAAGCACAATACCATTTTTCACAACTAAAATTAGTTTCCAGCCAACTACGTGAGCGAGGTAAGCCACAACTTTGAGTAAAATGTTCCTAAAGAAGTAAAGATATCAATAATAATAACCAAAATGTGTTATTCAAATGCTACAATCAAAAGGAAAAACAGTGCAAAGATGTAAAATGAGCTTCCACTTTACTCATGCATCAACATTTTTACAATCACTCATATTGTGCAAAGTGTAACAATTTATTTTTGCATTCACTGAACTATCATTAGAGCATCATACAATGAACATATTTGGGATTAAATAATTCACTATATATAGTACTATAAAAACGTTCATTAGTGTACTGCTACACGTCTTCAATATGAAGAAAATGATCCCATTGCAGAAGTTGACTGAAAGAAGAATCGAAATGTCTTGTTTGGTAAATGGAAATTCAGAAAGGGCCGCTCTCTCTAGTAGTACAAACCCCGCTCCATAAAAAGTCCAAAAGGAGCCAAGCAACGATTTGCTTTTGGAAACCTTCGCAAACTTTTGGTCACACAATCGACAAGTCGAGGCCCACAAACACAGTCTGTGATCCAAAACTCTCTGCTACGAGCTTAAATCCAGCAGACTCTGAGTGTAAATGGAATGGAAACAAATTTTTATATTGTAACCCTCATCCATAGCGAAGACTCACGTTACCCCAACCTGACGTCACCAAGACCAGTTACCCTCAAACTTCGCATGGTCATCAGCACGACAATAATACAAAACACATTGAAGGATTGTGAAGGAGCATATAGCGCACTTCACTCGGATTTTGGCTTTGACTCGACTACAAGCTTGGAAACTCCTTATCCATGGTGTATAGAGATCCAGCAATAACAAAAGTTCCAGTCATTTATATTTTCAATTAAACATTCAGTCTAATAAAGTTTCATTCTATTTTCTGTTCAAAAATTAAACAAACAAATGCTCTCCCACCTTTGTTAATTGCACCAAATCCATTTGTATCTCTCATAATCAACCAGGTCATAAATGGGAGGTTACAAATGGTGCCGAAACTCCTTCCAATAGTGTTCCAAACAGTTATCCGGTGACTATACAGTGAACACAGTGTTACTAATCATGATGGAATCACTTTTACCAGATATTGACCCCTCGTGGCGGTGGTTGCCCACGGTGATTGTAGTTGTACTACTTTGTGTTTTGTACTCCATATATTGTTTGTATCGTGGCGTTTGTGTGTTAGTGTCCTCATGGTTTACTCCCACAAACAAATCACACAACAACCAACAGACAGTGCCTGGAGTTACCACAACTTCAGCTCAACGCGTCAGAGATGGACCAACGCCACTTGTACCCAAACGACACCTCCCCCAACAGGTTGCCACCCTGGCGGCTGACCTTCAAGAAGTTAATAAAACGATGGAGCAACTCAAGAAGGATCTCTTCCAAACTCAACACGACAACGAAGCCCTTCAATCTGAGTTTCGCTCAGAAATCAGTGAACTTCCAAATAATATAACTGTTCATGACGATTTTAAGAATTTAGTAACTGATATATTAAATGGACACAGGTCAGCTCCAGGGCTTAACAACTTAGTCATCAACCTGGCCATGCAACAGCTCAGGGGTGACTCCCCGCACAGACCCTCAGCACCAGCTCCCTCCTCCTGCGACACCAGTCACACACATTCCCCCAAACATCAGGGTACACACTCACCGCCGACTCCCCCACTACTAACAACGCCCCCGGCTCCAGGGCCGCTCACCCCTCGAACAGACTATCATACTCCGATGTCTCTGATTCCAGAACGTGATCGCCATTACTATCCACCCACCAACATCCCCATGCCCACGTTCGACCCCAAGCTAAATACAGCAGACTACTTTCTCGAAGAACTAGAAAGTAATCTCCAACAGCGGAGAATTCATCCAGACGATTGGATCACACAACTTGGGTTCATTTTTGGGAAGAATAAGGACACCAACCTATGGTGGCAACGAACGAAAATGCTCGCAACTTCCTGGAGGGAATTCAAGGAACATTTCTTCCAAATGTGGGGCGAGCAGGAAGATACAACAGCAAAGGAGAAACTTTTCCAACGCCGACAACACAGGACGGAACCTTTCTCCAGCTTTGCCTTTGACATGGAGCTTCAGTACTTGAAGCAACACCGACAACATAACCGAAATGACAAAAGAACCATCATAAATTTCGTTGCCGAAAGGGCATTGCCATGGCTACGCCCCCATTTACTAGCGAGTAACACCCAAAATTTGTATGACCTCATACGGCTTGCAAGCAAAATCACGCCCCCATCGTTGGCACCACCCCAATTTCAACCAAGAGCACAATTTCATCCTCACAACATCGCAGGAGGGCAGTCATCCTCCCCAGTTTCAACGAACCCCAATCCCCACATCAAACAATTTGATAAAAATGGCAAGCCCCCCTGCCGCCACTGAGGCGCCAACAATCACAGATCGTCAGACTGCCGTCGCAAACCACAAATTCATACGGCCACAGCCACCCCCACGGATACAACCGCTCCCACTACAGTTACCACAGAGTTGAGTAGTGAAAGTGGTAACAGTGGCAGTGAAAGTGAACATGAATGCGACGACCAATCCAAAACTCGTGTAAACAACCTCTCTTCAAGTAAGACGACGCTTCCAGTGATAACAAACATCTATTACACGAAGAATGAACACGGTGTAAAAACTATGCACACAGGACGAACCTTACTGGACTCCGGAGCCGACATATCAGGAGTAGGCGATCTTCATCTCGCACACGGTGACAAACTGCGACCATGGAAACGTGGACCTGTAACTCTAGTCGATGGAACTCAAACAATACCCAAAGGGGTCCTCATTAGAAAGTTTGCACTCGCTGGGAGAAAGTTCAAACACAAGTTTGCCATACTTTCTAATTGTGATTATTCCATGTTGCTGGGGATGGACTTTCTCCGCAATAGTGGGATTGTCATGGATTTTCAGGTGAATCAGTTTTGGTATCGCGACCAGCCTGACAACCGCTTCAATTTTGACACCTGCGATATCACGTCCACCACCGTACGTGCACTACGTCTTCTATCCGATGTGCAAAAGGAGACCCTGAACAATCTCCTCAAATCTTTTCCCGATGTAGTGGACGCTCCCAATTTTGGGCAAACGCACGTTCTCGAGCACGAAATCAACACTACGCCACATGAAGCAAAGCTCCAGAACCCATATCCTGTTTCCAGCCAAAAACCTGACATCATAGACAAAATTGTAAGTGACATGCTACAGAAAGGTTTAATTACTGAATCACAGTCCCCATACAGTTCCCCTGTACTACTTCGACCCAAGCCAAATGGATGGAGATTGGTCAATGACTGCAGGTATATCAATACCCATACCATTGCAGACGGCTTCCCTATGCGAAAAATAACCGATGCATTCCGACTCTTGGCGAAAGCCCAATACCTCAGTACCATCGACGTGGAAAAAGCTTTTTGGCAAGTCCCCCTCAGAAAACAGGATCGCCCGTTGACAGCTTTCCGAACAAGAAAAGGTCACTATGAGTATGTAGTCATGCCTCAAGGACTGAAAAATAGCCCGTGTACATTCCAGCGGTTAATGAATAAAATCTTGAGTGGGATGGACTCGTACGTATTTGTATATCAAGATGATGTACTGATCTTTTCCGAGACATTTCAAGATCACCAGCAGCACATAACAGATGTACTCAAAAGACTTCGCTCCGCCAACCTCACTGTTTCAAGTGACAAGTGTCAATTCGGCAAAACTCGTGTGAAGTTTTTAGGTCATATTATTTCCACACACGGAATCCAACGAAACCCCGAGAAGATCGAAGCGATTTTAAATTTTCCCTCGCCAAACACGAAGAAACGCCTCCGCGAGTTCCTGGGAACATGTGGGTGGTTTCGACACTTCATACCCAAGCTAGCAGACGTCGCATTTCCTCTGTACAACCTCCTCAAACAACACAAGAAATTTAAATGGGACGCTCAGGCTGAAGAAGCTTTCCAGAATTTGAAAAAGATCATGGCTCATGAAGTCACGCTACACCACCCAGACTTTTCAAAGCCCTTCACGCTTCAAACCGACGCTTCCGACTTAGGCGCAGGGATGGCTCTTTTACAAAAAGACGACGCTGGGCAACTCCGCCCAATTGCTTATCACAGTAAAACCTTTAACCAAGCTGAAAGGAATTATTCTGCGGTGGAACGGGAATGCTATGCACTCATCCTTGGCCTAGACAAGTTCGCAGAATATTTAGACGGCGCCACGTTCACCATCGAAACTGACAATTCTGCCGTGACTTATCTCAATCAAATGCGAAATAAAAATGCCAGGCTAATGCGATGGGCCCTCCGCCTCCAGGAATGGTGTCCTAAAATTGTACATATTAAAGGCACCGACAATGTGTTGGCAGATATGCTGTCCAGAAGTCCTGCACATGAAGATTTTGACCACAAAGAGCAACTTTCTCCCTCCCCATTGGACTTTTCACCCTCAGTAAATAGCTTCAGTATGCTGTGTAACATTGATAAAAAGGTTCTACTCACACGCCAACACAAAGCAGCTAGCCGGGACATCATGCTTAAACAACCAGACAAATTCTGTGAGCACCACGGAATAATCTGCAGTCGGCAAGCCAACGGTAAACTACTCCCTGTTATTCCACCGGCCCTCATCACAACAGTCATCTCCGAGTTCCATGACTCTCCATTATCAGGCCATATGGGTGCAGAGAAAACATATCAACAAATACACACTCGTGTCTTTTATCCAGGACTTAAACGGGCTGTGGAAGAATATGTTAGGACGTGTGAACTCTGCCAACGGCACAAATACGACAACAAATCACCTGCAGGGAAGATGGGAGAAAAGCCCATCACCTCCCCATGGGACACTTTGTACGTAGATTTACTGGGCCCATATACTCCCAGCACTGCCAAGAAATCATCATATTTATTTGTCGCTGTGGATGGCTTTTCAAAATACACCATATTGGAGCCAATTCGTGATGCCACCGCCCATAGTATCATCAAAGCCCTAGAGTCACGAATATTTACTCAGTTCGGGTCCCCACGAGCACTGTTGACAGACAACGCCACGTGCTTTCGATCACAACATTTACGACATGTTTGCAAGCAGAAATGGGGTGTACGCCAAGCCTTCTCGTCGGCCTATCACCCGCAGACCAACCTGGCCGAACGCGTCAACCGTGTCATAAAACCCATGATACGTATCTTCCTTGATGGCCAACCCCACAACAAATGGAGCGAAAATATCCCCTCGTTCCAGTTTGCAATAAACAGTAGTCATCATGACACAACTGGCTACTCCCCTCACAAGATCCTTTTTAACCGTGATCCACGGTTACCCTTTGACAATAAAATTGACAATAGTGAGAACGATCCAATACCTAATGAATCTAACGAGTTCGCTAAAAATTTATCTAATTTTCAGACGCTGGTAGAGACAGTACGGAGGAACATAGCCAAGGCTACCGCTATACAAAAGAAACATTACGACGCTCACCATCGCCCTGAGTCATTCCTTTTGGGAGACTCGGTCGTTGTCAAAGAGCACATTCTCTCCAACAAGGACAAGAAAATCGTTGCCGGCCTCGCCGCCCCGTTCTCTGAGCCCGCTGTTATCTCCAAGATCTTGACTGACCTCTCGTATGAGGTCACATTTCCCGATGGAGCAGTCCGGGGTCCGGTTCACATCTCCCTTCTTCGTCGCTTCCATCACCGTGACTGTAACGGAGATTCGGATCAGGTCGCCCTCGATGCTGCCTCCGATCTCGACACGTCTCAACCAGTCGCTGAACACGATCCACATGCAGACGAAAAGACCTACAACCTCAGACCACGGGGATCCACCAATTACCGTGAGTCTGCGCGTCCTACCAAACGGTAATTATCCCCCATTGTTGGAAATTCCCGACTTGGCCCGGGGATTTGTAACCCTCATCCATAGCGAAGACTCACGTTACCCCAACCTGACGTCACCAAGACCAGTTACCCTCAAACTTCGCATGGTCATCAG
>JAAXOA010004381.1:0-10355 GCA_036561885.1 Salina celebensis
GGCTTTGGCCTTGGAGAGCCAGTTCTTCTCCTAGTTCTCATCTCGGCTGTTTCACAATGGACACCAACAGGTAAAAACACCTTTTTTCAAAAGTTAATCATGGTTATATCAATAGCAAAAATCATATAGGTATAGGTGAAGATAGAAGGTCATAAATGATAGGGAAAGTGGAATGGAAATAAAAGTGTATTCTTTTATATACTTTAGTTTAGTCTAATTTGACAACAAACTTTTTTATCTCTCGCTTTCAATTCCTCCCACGAAAAGTTCCATTTTTTGCGAGCACAACTTTTGTACAAATCACAAAAGCAGCATCAGTTTTCATACATTCATACAGATCGATAAAACGTAACGTGCCACTAGAAATGTCAACTGGAAACTTGTAGTGAACTGAAACATGTTATCACATCGAGATTCACATGAAGTGCAAAAGTTTTTCGTTAAAATTTAGAGAGTCTAACAATAACATTATCACTTTTTATATGTTCTATTGCTTAATTTTTCGTCAGAACTAAGAGCGGTATGTCTTAGAAGCGAAAGCTAAATCGCTATATTCATCAAAGGCGTTAGTGCTTCTATAACTATTATGGCATCATCGGTTTACGACACTCTTTCCAAGTTTTCTAACAGTTGTTGCAGCCATTAATGTTCTACTTCATTTTGTTTAAATGTCTTCGGCTGGCTCGCAACGAGTTTTTACTTTTAGCAAGATCATACAATTCACACAACCATCTTTCATGTAGACTTATATTGCCCAACATTCAAATTCTTTCAGAAATCCCATTATGAGGAAAAGGAAAAACAAAATGCATACGCATTCTTTACCGAAATACCTTTATAACGCAATTTATAGCGTAATTTATATGAAGAGGAACGTAATAATAATGATCGTTAATGCTAACCTACGTGAATTGAATGATCCGAAAAAAGATATACGGGAATAGGAAATTGAATATTCAGCAAAATCAGCTTAAATCATGATAAAAAATTTCAATTATGTGGAATAGGTAGGTTAGTTTATTTTAGTACTGTGGAAAGAAACATGCTAAATTTTGTTTTCTCTGACGATTATTTAAAAAAATACGCTCAGGTAATGTAGGTTGTACGTGTTTTTCGTTTAAAATTAGGCATCATTTAGATTAAGTCTAAAATTGATAATATGCGGCCCAAAAATTGTATCATAATTCATTTGGATTTCGAAGGCCTATCTTGTACGAACACTTCTTGACTTACTAAAAGTGTTTTTTTTTATGAATCCTTACTTGACAATTTGAATTTGAATGGCTGCCGACATACGGTAGCCGATACGTGTGGTAATATGCGGTAATCCCAAACCACACTATTAACCTTACCACTTTCAATTCACTTCTGTATTTTAGAGATTATACACGCAAGCCTGTCAGTAAATATTTTATTAGTTTAAAACAGTCACGTCTTATGACCATTTTAAGCTGTAAAAACTCCATTTAAAATTACCAACAGAGAATTTCTGCCAATTTCCCTTTGCACAAAAAAAGCTTTTGCTCAAAAGAATTTAGGCTATTTTCATCGATGTAATGTTGAATTACTTCACTTTTATACCAATTTATTTTCGTTTTAAATGACCATTTTACGAAAATGGGCATAAGCTTAAAGCACAAAGAAGTACTACTTGGTTCTAGTTTAATAGCATTTTTGATAGTGTATAGTATGAACCAATCCGCGAGCAAGACAAGTTGAAACAGTAATATCGATTTAGAATGTCCTAATTCTAGCTTGAATTTTTTCGTCATAAAACTATTGTAAAACTCTTTTTATTATTATTCTTCCTTTTCGGCTATTATTCATGTCATGCATGACGATATATTACAAAAAAAGTGCACACTGTATTACACAAACTTCACCGGAAAAGTTCGATGAAGGAGAGAAAAGAGAACAGCGATAGTAACCGGTATTGAAACGCCTTACAGCTATCCTTAGTTTTATATACTCAAGTAAAATGCTTCATAGTAGAGTTATTCCAAGAAAACTAAAAAAAGCGAGGGGAAGCTTGCGAGAAAAATACCAGAGGAAGTTAGGTTTTCAGTTTTATCTATAAAAAAACGTAAACATTTATTTTGTTGTTCATGTTATGAAACTGGCTTGAATATTCGTCTCAAACACACGAGAAAGCAACCGTCTCAACCGGAATTCAGAGACAAAAAAAAAATCCCAACTTCGTTTCAAAAGCCCAAAAAGTTTTTTCTCCTTCTCCACCCGCCACATACAAAGCAGTTTACTCTGATTTATCAGTAAATTTAATGAATTTCATTTATTACAATAGTACAACACACATGTAAATTCTTTGGGCACAAGAAACAAGCACAATTTTTTAGCGTTGACAGTGTCGCTGGCTTATCCCAGATTGTAAACAATGTTCTATGGATTTTTATATCTGCCAGATAAACCTATTCCTTTTCCGAATTTCATAACACACTTATTTTTATGTTTGGTAATCTTTTGTACTCTTGAAATCTACAAATAAGTTTATTACCCACTTGCAAAACAAGAAACATGCTTTCCGTGCTTATACGATCTGTCGTTTTCTCTTCTAGAAAAAATAGACAGATAAATAAAGGGGCAAAAAAGCGAAGAAAAAAACCGTGTACATATGTTGTAATTTCATGTTTTCCGTCATTCATCGTTTACATATATATTTTCTCTTCTGAGCACCAGTTGGCTTTACTACTTGTGCTGACTTTGCTTTCATCTTTGCAAAAAGGGTTTGGACTCTTCTATACTTTTTCTCAAAATGTTAACCATCAAGTTTGAGTGTGTATTAATTTAGGTAGCTATCAACCTACATTTAATACTTTTGCTCCAGTAATAATGTTTGCAACAAGGCTACATTCATTTTTTTCCATTTTCATATCCTTTGTGCTCGTAGAGTGTGCAGGCTGCGTGGGATATGTGCTTCAGCCAGTTGGTACTTTCAAAGGTTTCTCAAAGAGAAACAAGTGAACTGCCACAGCTGCAATTTTTCGTGTCATGATACTCTCACAGGCTACTTACTTTTTGCTTTATACGTTCTCCCACTTCTCGTTTGAAAAGTCATTGCGAGTAATGTTCAAAAAAGATTGAAAAGGGAAACGAAACGAAAATTGCAATTTTAATATCTAGTGCGAAATGAGATACAGTGGGGATATTTTCATGCAAGCTTCTCCAATGCCAGGCGAGAAAAAAAAAGTGAGGCTGGCTGAGCAAAGGGAAACGAAACGAAAATTGCAATTTTAATATCTAGTGCGAAATGAGATACAGTGGGGATATTTTCATGCAAGCTTCTCCAATGCCAGGCGAGAAAAAAAAGTGAGGCTGGCTGAGCCCAGTCAATTCTAACTTTTTTGTAGTTGTACAAAGCATGTTTTTTTCATTCAAACTAGAAACTAGTATGCATATAAGAACTAGGGAAAGACGAATATGCGAAACATTCTTCAACCTTTTTTTCTAACGAAGCAAAGAAAGTCGTAAATCTGTCATAGTGTTCTAGCATGCTTGCAAATGCGTGAACACTTAATATCTTCTCTTGTACTATAAACCATTCTAAAAAGGCAAACACAGGACAAGTGCTTAGACACATAACCATATTCAATTCTATATTGTCATATTATTATACTTGCCCAAATGGTTTCTAAATGCTCTAGAAAAAAAACTTTATTTTTTTAAATTGGAGAATTGAATAGATAAGGGGAATAATTATATGCTACTAGAAGGTTATATTTTATGGATGGTTCCGCTGCGTATCTTATGGCTTATTTGAGGCACTGGGAGTATCTAATATTTTCGTAAAAAATTGGTTCAACAAAAAACTAAGAGAGATTAGGAAGATTTAACAATCACAATGCATAAACAGTCAGTTTATCTCTATAAAATTGCTCGTGAAATAGATGGAAATAAATTAGTGTGTGGTATATGTATGTTTCACTAGAAATTATATGGGAAGGAAGTAATTGTTTTTTTGTGCTTACTCGCCCAAATTGTTTCCCGTATGTATTTTAAGGCCAATTGCTGCTTTGTCTGTTTCCTTTTAATTCTCTTGTTCTTTCCTGCTATTTCATTAAAGCAGTATTTTTTGTTTTGTTTTGCATATACACAGAAAAAAACCTCTTTCGCATATTTGCATAAACCACATTTGAAATATTATTGCTTTCCACAAGTTCCAAGTATTAAAATCGGGAATGGCCTTGTTCGATCGTCTGCAAACCGAACAAAAGTAAATTGCTGACTTTCCACCATTTGGCAGCACAGCAATCCCTCATTCTTTCCTTGTATTCAAACAAGCTGGTCATCACCATTTATTATTTCCACGTATTATTTTTCACAACTTTTTTACCACTTGGTTTGATAAAATAGAAATGCACTGCATTCCTGCACACATGCTATCTTTTCAGGCGTGTAAAATGAAAAAATGCGATTGAATGACTAGCAATGATGAATATGAATGATATGCTGCCTATGGACATAGACATATTATCACTTTTCAATAACTCAAAATATTTTTCTGTGAAAACTGGCATGTAGACAGAATTGTTTTTGAGGGAATGCTTTTAACTCATGTCGAGAATAGTTTACTTTTTGAACTTTTACTAACAACGTAGACAATAGATAAGAGTTTTTTACATCCTTCTTTCCAATAAGACAACAGCGTAATCGTGTTTTAAAAACAAAAACTAGTAGTAGAAAATAAATCAGCAGTAAAAGATAGGAAATGGTTAAGTGAAAAGAATGCAACCTTCAGAGCTGTTGTTTGAGTGAATACTTTCTCCCAGCGTGAAAGAGAAATCTATAAAGCCAACTGGGCCGTAAATACAAAGGTTGCTCATTCCTCTACTATCTACGAAAGGGATAAGGAGAGCTGTTGTTTGAGTGAATACTTTCTCCCAGCGTGAAAGAGAAATCTATAAAGCCAACTGGGCCGTAAATACAAAGGTTGCTCATTCCTCTACTATCTACGAAGGGATAAGGGTTGTATAACTAAGTGAAACGAAGTTTTTTATTCGGTAGGACCTGTAATTTCCGATGTATCTCTCACACTCCATGTTTCTCACGCTAGGATCCTTTTTTTTTGCAATAAAACAGCTTATTTGTTGTATACTGAGGGTATGGACACGCCAGCGCATAGGGAAAAGAAAGTTTACCCAGAGCAGTAAAAGTACAACGGAATATAACGCTCCTTTCCTTGTTTGTAGTTTTTTTACACAATAGCAGAGAAAGAATTCGTTTGAGTCCGAACAATACTGGAAAATTGAAATGGGCTTGGGTCTCATCAGGTCAGACATTTTCTATGAAAGGCCTTTCCCATTATCCACTTAAAAAAGTTGCACAGACACAAAAGTGTAGGATGCACAAAATAACTTTATGTTACGACCAGTTCTCTTTTTTTTATTCTAACCACTGTTTTCCTCTGTGAAAATATTGGACTGGGTGGTGCATATCTCAACAACAACAAAAACCAAAATTGTTGTTATTGAAAGAAAGAAAAAAAAACCGTAAAACTTGTCAGTTTACCATCGCCATCATTATCATTCTGCTAGCAGTAGATTTACAGTATTTTTTCTCTTCCGTACGTAGACGTATTGAGAATTGAGAAGTTCATACCTACAGTATTTTACACCATACGGTTACCTCCGTTGATCCGTTGTCACTGTCTTGGAAAAAAAATCTTGAAAGTTGCATACCCGATTTCCGTTTTTGTTTCTTTTCTCTTGTAAGGAAATGGGTATCCCGAGAATAAACGAATGTTACAATTTTCCAGCCAAGCATGATGGAGAAAGTAGTTGTTCAGCTGTACCAAATTTCCGTTTAACTGTTTCCTTTTTGTGTATATTCTTTTGTAAAATGAGAAACATGCGGATAACAGCATGAGAATCTCGTTTCGTATGTTTTTCAACGCTTATGCAGAATGAAATGAAGAGAAAGAAAAGAAAATAATTGTCGTTTGGAATATATATGACTGGGACGATTTAATGCAAGTAAATATGCGCAGCAAAAAATATTCACTAAAACAGGACTCAACTTAAACCCATCATAGCAGTCTGCATTTTTTACTTACAATACACCCATACCCATAGAGTGCGAATTTTCATAATAAATATCGTCAAGCCGTACTGCGTCCATGGGACTTTCCTATTGCTCCTGTTCAGGCTATTATGGTCTCTGAAAAACATTTTTACATACAATACACCCATACCCATAGAGTGCGAATTTTCATAATAAATATCGTCAAGCCGTACTGCGTCCATGGGACTTTCCTATTGCTCCTGTTCAGGCTATTATGGTCTCTGAAAATAAAAGTTTAATTCAAAGAAAATGATATTTTATTCAGGATAACTAGTACGCTCACCGGTTTCCACTCTCATAAAAGTAGATCCCAAGCCTTTAAGTCGATTCCCGTTCGGAACGTATTTACATTCCTTCACATCATTTGTTGGATACATCATTATTATTTTTCTACATGAGATTGCAGTGAAGTCGTTGCCATTGTGTGATCACCAAAAAGTGTATGTTGCACAGATAACTGCTCAAAATTGTCAATTGGAATGGCGACTGTCATTTCCTGCGCTGCTCGAAATTGCCTTCTTTGAGTCTCTTTTTTATCTGCTCCTAGTGAAAAGAAAGAAATAAAACTGAGACAAAAGTAATAAAAATTTCTAACACTTGTTCGAATTCTCACAAAGAGATAGAAACGAGTAAAATACAAGCTTTGAAAAAAACCAAAGAATCTACATAAGAAATAAGCGACAACACGAAAGTATCAAAAAAGCCATTTCTGAGTATTTTTTTGTATTATAAGAATCTTTGAAAAACAAAGACACAGAAGAAACTTGCCTACTGCATAATTAATATAACATATGCACTATTGTGGAACATTTAAAGACAGATTGTTTTTGTCTCAACATACCCAATGAATTGACTGACAGACAGACAAACATTGACAGTTGTGTAAACTTGAACTAAAAGTTGTGTGGGAGTTACCGTGTTTTAAGCTTTACTGCCGAATTTTCCAAAGCATGAATAAAAGAAAGGTTGACGTGGAGAAAAAATGCTAATAATATGCTTATACCTTCCCATTGTGTCGTGTCAGCGTTTTTTCCCTTCGTTTTTGAATACATTTTTTGCTTGGTCTTTTTTTTCCTGCCAATTTATCGAAAACCTTCTTTTTAGTTTTTAATAATAAGCTGTTGACATACGAGCTTTTGCACATGGTTGTATACAAAAGAAACGAAGCTCTATCAATTTATAATGAGTGTTATTTAGCAGCGAGCAATGACTTTTACGCTATACCATCAGCAGGTAGACGGATTACACTATTTAGTTTTCTTTCATTTGTGATTCCAATTTAGATATAAATACGAGAGAAAAATCGCAATTCAGCTTATAGGCATACTAAAATTACTACGCTTCATATTTTGGCAAACGTTTAAGCTTATAAGCCCTTACAAAACATGTTGATGTATGCTTTCAGTGGGGTGAAATAATACGCTTCTGTCGCAGTAAATCTTGTTATTCTAATGTGTAGCAATAATCCAATTTCCCGAATGATATCTAAGCAGGTTCACTATATTAAAATGGAGTGATGTGTGGGATCCATATTCCGCTTTACAAACAAATACTAGTTGTCTTATACTGCGTGTATACTCTCACCCGTGTGTCGCTAGACTGGCGAAAGAATGCAATCACTGCTCTATTTCTTAAACGGTGCATGATAGAATTGTTTAAAACTATGATAAGTGGAACTATTTCATGACGAAAATGCACGTATGAGCTTCCCATAAAGCGTATTTTCACGTAAATTATACTTCGCAGTCAACCAAGTACGTATATTTTGTGTGACTCGGGTGGAAAATCCTCTTACAAAAAAAGAAATATATAAGCTAGCATACGCCTCATAAGTAATCAGTTGCTATAGTGAAGTTTAGCTGCTGTCTTCCCTAAGCTTAGCATGTTTCAGAAGCTTTAAGATAACGATCAATATTTGGGTAGTTGTCGAAAGAAAGTAAAAGACGCATCATGTTCAGTTTTCAAAAAGCATTCTTTCTAATTTTCTTACAATTTCTCTCGGTTCTATGATATTTTTAGTGGAACGACAGAATAAGATAGTGAAGCAGTTCATTAGTCCATCATTAGGGCAAATACCAGTTCTTGAGCGATCACTCGAGCAGTCGCTAATGGGAGGAGGTGGTGGTAGTCAGGCAGTACAGAGATCGTCACTTTTTTGCTACCTACTAAATTTTATACAATATGATTAGAGACTCTTCGCATATATTTTATCAAACTAATCTCGTGCATGTTAAAAGCGTATTGAGTGACGAGAAAGAAATTTCTTGGAAGTTTAGTTTAGAAACAAAATTGGAAATGATGTAAAAAACCGAGAAAGAAAAATCCGAGGCCCTTTCATTTTTATACTGTTAGATACATAGACATGGGTTTATCTAGCATATCATTGCAGCGTGCAATTTTATACTTTCTTTCAAATTATATGCTAGGTAGATCAACACATTTCAGTACCAAGTTTGAGGCTTATCATATTATTCAATATATCCATTTGCATAACCTATTGTACGAAAGATCTCGTCTTACATCGAACTGATCCTGTTTTATTCCTTGGCAACATCTGCGACATGACTGCGTATATGTATGTTTCTAGTGTCTACCATATGTACAACGTGGTAGTAAATTTCAGAACACTGTAAAAGTGATACGATTCTCTTTTGAAATACTTATATACTTGTTATTAACAATTTCATAATATGAAATCATATTGGTTTTAATTAAAAAAGCAACTTAATCACCAACTCACATACCAGCTACGAAAATAGACATACCTATAAGCTCCCCGAATTGGCGGATTACACGTGAAAATGATTTCATTAGATAAGGTGATAAACCGCGTTTACTTATAGGTACAACCGCATGTATAGAGTTCTTGGTTACCTATATATAGCACGGAATTTGTATGCATGAATTCTGCCTTGAGTGAGCAAAAAAGTGACTATTAGTCCCTAGTAATCTATAGCTTCTGGGCAACAGCATGATATCAACAGCGTGATTTTCCTTTTTACGATTCCATATTTTTGCAAATTTCATTTTACTAGCTCTTCCATATCATAACAATAACGCATATAAAATTGGGCTACACCCTACCAAGTCTTGACTAAAATATATGTTAAGCCGAACTGTATAAAAGTGGCAGTGTGCCTCTATGACTGTGACCCACATCTGTAGGTTGTGGGATGCCCAAAAAAGCGATAAAATGCTTGCCAACAATATATTGCCATTTGCATCTCCAATTAATCTATTTATTATTCAGCATATGTCGAGTAATAAATTGCCAACTACCTTTTCGTAGTAATCTGAATGTTGATATATATACTTTGTTTCCTCGACATACTACTCAAGTAAACAAATTTTATGCGTCAAATCAAAACTAACAGAATGACTGTTGGAGAAAGAAGGAGGTAGTCGCTTACTTGCTATTCCTCCTCATTACCTTTTCTGCTCCGTGTGATTTCAAATGATGTCTCATGCTTAACGGCTGTTTTTCAGTCCAACAAAATGTGGCGAGTCAAAAAATCTTGTATACTCAACGTGCACTGAAAATGCATGATTTCCATCAAAAATTTAGGCTTACGCCTATTGTGGATTGAAATTTCCGGTCGTATTTTCATTAAGATTACATACTCAGGATTGTAACTCAAATAAAAACTCTTGTTTCGCATGGATAGAGTTAAAACGACGCAAGCATATGCATATAATATATACTAGAGATAAGACGTGGTTATTACCCACCCATAAATAACCCGACTTTCCCTGAAACTCGTAAATCTATTATTATTGTCGAAAAAAAAACCAAGAAGCTCTCGAAACGACTTTTCCTCTGGAGTGTACACTTTTTTAGTGTATCTACTTCAGAAAAAATCATTTTTTTGCGAAACATATTTTTTACTAATCCAACCATTCCCTTAATATTATTGCCTATCAATTTCAAGTGGATCGCTCGATAGAAGAGAGCAACTTGACTGATTCCAAACTGGCTACACACAGATAATGATAAAAATGAAAGTGGGAAACGAGGTTGAAAAAAAAAATCTTCTCAAGACTTGAGACTTTGAGAAAACATATGTGTCTTGAATGGTAATACGATGGTTGAAAGATAAATATTTTTGCAGCACTGTCATAACAGTAATTTTCCTTACTTGAATATGTATCTTTTACCATACGTGTATAAAGTGAAAATGGTATGTGTAATGGCGAAAGTGGTAATGGTAATGATAGCTGGGGTGGCAGGTCTCTTAATGTGTTATTAGAAGTGCAGTGGCCATATGCAAAAATGCGTTTGA
>JAAXOA010004382.1:0-10354 GCA_036561885.1 Salina celebensis
ACTACTACCACAGGCGTCTCCCAAAATTACAAAAAAAGATACAAATTTATGATGTGTCACCACTACTACCACAGGAGACTCCCAAAATTACAAAAAAAGATACAAATTTATGATGTGTCACCACTACTACCACAGGAGACTCCCAAAATTACAAAAAAAGATACGACTTTATAATGTCTCACTACTACTACCACAGGAGACTCCCAAAATTACAAAAAAAGATACGACTTTATAATGTCTCACTACTACTACCACAGGGGACTCCCAAAATTACAAAAAAAGATACGACTTTGAAATTATGAAAAAACATACTAAACTCCCTTTATCCACCAAAGCTACTCTCAGTACGAAAATTTCTGGTCTGCATCTGGCTCTGGCTGCTTTTGGGATGGATGCTTTTTTTGTACATGATCTGAATGAATGCTAATACTACTCGCAACCTTAAACAATAAAGTATAAACATTAACAACTTACATGTTCATGTACTTTTTATTTTTTATTTTATTATAATTACAATAAAAAAATCAGTTCAAATGATGATAAACTGGTGCATTCATCATTGGGATTTCAAGCATAACTTGGTCCGGCATAGGGGTTGGACTGGTCGGAGGAAGGCGATACGCATCGTTTCCCGGGTGCTGCATCAAAAATTGGCTAATTTCCGGTGTGACATTAACCGTTCTCAAGCCAGCTTGTTCCTCTGGGTTTAGAGAAGCAACAAAACGCGCCAACTGATTGAGGTCCAGGTCTGGCACCACCGGTGGCAAAAGAGGTGGCGGTGGCAACGGCAATCGATCAGACAGTGGCAAAGTAGGTGGCACTGGCAAGGGAAGCGGGGGCCATCGTCCACGTCTACGCATGTACTCATATCTTTTCATCAGTTGCTTTGTATTTTTTTCGTTAATTCCATTCATCTATAATGATAATAATCAAATTTAAATGACGATAGTTTAATACTTATAATAATTATAATAACTCGATTCACCTTTTGATTGTAAAGTTTACAAATGTTTTGCCAAACATAAGTGCCATTCAGCCGTTTTGGAGTTTCGCACATTGCTTGGAAAAGTAGTTGGTCTTCCAACAATGTGCTATTCAAGCGTTTCTTGCTGCCACCTTCCTGCGACATTTTGTTTTTGCAGTGTTTTAATAACACTTTGCAAGCAAAGCAAGTAAATATAGAAATTTAAACCAAAATTAATAAAAAATACAAATAATCATTTTATTCACATTTTGGTTGCTACATCATCAACAATGGAAGATACACCAAAGATTTAAATTCTTTAAAATCATTAACTGATGCACAAAAATAGTCACAATTTTCCACCATAGCAGTAATGTTAAAAATGTGACATGTTTCTGGTACAATATTCCTCGCAAGAATTTGCTGATCAGTCAAGCGTTGAATGGTTTCATAAATTCCGCCAATGGTCCTTATACGAACGGAATGGTAAATCACCATCATCGCAAACCGACTGAAACAGACTAGCCTTAATCCGACCCGCAATCCGGCTCCTCCAAACATTTTCTTGTCTCGAACTCTCGGAACAACTCTAGAGTAAAACTCTTCCATCAACTCTTGTCCACTTTTCAGCGTCTGGATCTTTAATATAAAAAATTCATAATTAAAACTGAGTAACTTATTATACGTAGGTATTTATTATACTTACCCCAAGGGCCTTGGCCAAACGTTCCCACATTTGTGGGGTTAGTTTTGTCAACGGGCAATACTCGCAGTCAGTCCACAAAATTTTCTGCCATTCTTGATCCGGAATACATTCCAAGTTGCCCTTTTGAGGCTGCCATAAAAACGAAAAAAAGTTTATCATCATTCAATCATTTTTTCAATTAAAAAACACCTCTTACCATCGCAACGATCAACTTTACTGGTGGGGAATGTAACGGTTTGTACCACTTATTAATCCTCTTAATCACTATCCCACTTTCCGTGCCTTCATGGATATCGTGGACATTTCCACCAAAACTAGTCCAAATCTGTTGATTTAAAATCACTGGTCCAGATACAATCCTTGAAATAATTGCAAGGTCCGATACCAAACGATTGTCCACCACCCGGTGCATAATGAATGAAATTGGAGCTTCTACAAATGCAATTTCGACACAACAAAATAGACCTTGAAAATTTATTAACCAAAAATGTACAAAGTTTTCCTTCATTCAGCATTGGCAAAATTTTACACATCTTGCATCGATTCAGTTTCAATCTCGTCATCTGAGGAAGAACACAATAACATGCTGTCTTCGCCTGTTGAACAGGAGCTGTCTCCTCCAAAGGAAATGATAATGGTTACACGAAAATCGGTAGAGTCAATCGATTCCAACGTTAGCTTCCAAGCTCTGTAAGGACAAATAGTTACAGCCGGGTTTGCTGAAAACACAATCCAGTCACTTGGTGGTTCCAACTGGGGAGACTTGACACATTCAAACCCTGTCAAGAAAAGTAAAACATTTTCATTACATTACTTTACATTACACTACAGCAATAACTTTCATAAAACTTACAATGAAACCTAATAGTCTGCCCCAAATAAACAATTTCAACATAAAGGTCATTAGTTTCCTCCTCCAAAATTGAAAATAATGCCGATAGCACACTGTCAACGTCTTCGACAGATAAACAAGCAAAGACCGTGTCACTATCTTTTGAAACTTTGACCGAAAAAGCCAGCTCCAGGTTCCTAAATGAATTATTAATTATAAATTAGTTATGAAAATCATCCAATTTAGTATAAAATAATAACAAAATTCTTTACTCACCCAGTAAATTGCTCAATCTCTTCTCGTTTGTCATCCGACAAACCATCCGGCATGGTTTTGGTCACATGAGGATGGCATGCAACTAGCCATTTGTACTCAAATGATAACACACCCGGCTCTTCTTCAATTACCGGAGGAGGAATTGTTCCACCCTCGTGGTTGACGACACCACCTTCAACGACAAGATTTATCTCCATCCTGGCAAAATTTAGATGCTTGTCTGGTTTACGGCAATACTAAGTCGTTTACATAAAAAAACCAAAATTATACAGAATTATTAATTAATTAGTAGTTTATTACTAAATTTACAGCACATTGCACATTCAAGCTACATTACAGGATACATCTTGCTCATTCCTGTTTTTTTAATCTAGCAGTTTCAAGTTGAAAAACAGCTGGGAATAATTTTTTTAGTACCACTCTCACTTTCATTGTGCAAAATACGCCTAGCTCCGCTAAATAAAATAAAGTACCACCACCCGACTCTCGCTTTCCTCATGAACTGTCACAGTGACACGGAAATCACACCACGACAATGACGACGCATTGTCGCGGTGACATGTAATAATCACACCACGACCTAAATAGAACCCTCAATAATCGGCATTTTTCGTGCTTGTTGATATAATTGGCAATATTTCATCTATTCATCTTCCAAATCCCTAGTCTTTTTCGAGAATATGATCCCGAACCCTGATTCATCCACACTTCTATTATCCTGGAACCAACCCACACGTATTCCTGGCTCAGCCTTTTCATTTCATCTTTTTATCTTTCTCACAAGCGACAAAGACAATGTTTTGGAAATGGTGCTTCGCACCATTTCAAAACATGTCTTTGCCACTTGCGTTGATAGCCTATACATTTTTTCTCACCCAAACTCTTTTTCGCCTCTTTACCTAACCCTTATAAAAGAAGAATACCCACTTTAGTGGACAAAAATTAAATTTCCGGCTACATTCTCAAAATCAAAATACTTTTATTACTCTCAATCGCATTCTTTGCTCATTTTTTTACACTCACTTCACCATTACCATTAACGGAAAGGACAATTTTTTCACACCAGACTTTTAGGCTCCCATATCCATATTCATTTTTCCTGGAATGTTCCACAAATACCTTCATAGGATCTTCTTTTATTTCTCTATCGAATGACAACAAAATCTTGATCCTACGAGTACTCGCTCTAGAGCTACTCAATACTTCCAGTCACCCTGCATGGTACAAGCTCGGGTAAATAAAAGTTTTAAAATAATACATCCTTCCGGCAACCCTATCAAATCCCTATTCATATTTAAAAAGAGAATCCCGTACCCTGATTCTATCCCACTTTTTACTTACCCTCTACTAAAACCGGCCACATTTTTTTCAAACTTCATCGAGGGCTCCGGTAATTAGGAAAAAAACAAAAAAACAAGTACTTTTACTTTTTATAAAAACTTTTCATTTCTTAACTGGAATGTTCCACAAATACCTTCATAGGATCTTCTTTTATTTCTCTATCGAATGACACCAAAATCTTGATCCTACGAGTACTCGCTCCAGAGCTACTCAATACTTCCAGTCACCCTCCATGGTGCAAGCTCCGGTAAATTTAATAATAAACTAAAAATCTTAGCTTCAACCCTATCAAATCCCAATTCTTATTTCAAAATAGAATCCCGAGCCCTGATTCTTTCCCACTTTTTACTTGTCCTATACGAAAACCGGCAACATTTCATTTTTGTGAGTGAAAAAGGACTTTTCTTTCATTTAAACTTCTCCCTTCCTCACTGGCATGTTCCACAAATACCTTCACAGGACCTCCAAAAAGGCCTCTCTGCGGTGACTTTCACAGTGATTTCGCAGGCCAGAAACCAAGCTTTCTCTTTTTTATATGAATGATTCAAAATTATTATATTGCTCGTAGAAAATAAAATGAAAAGCAAAGGTGTGTAAAAATGAACAAATTTATTTGAAAAAAAAAACAAAAATATTGTCGTTAAACAAATTTTCTAGTCTACGTTCCGTGGTCAGCAAACTCGAGCATCAATGTCGCAGTAAAGCTGTCAAGCCCAATGCAGTTAGACACAAGTTGAAATGCCCGAAAAGGCGAAATTTTTTGAAACCCGTACTCGGTCAAGTCACACGGGATTTTACCTTTGGAGTGGTCTCCTTCTTTCTCAAAATGAAAATCTATCAAGTGATAATATACTGATAATAGGAACTGACTTAGTAACAGTATGCAAAAAGTAATGCTCACTCACCACGAAACGAAATTACGTGGTCCGCATATTTAATGTCGACATACACATTCATAGCCTCATGACCAAGCAAAGAAAAAATCCTTTTCAATACCCCGTCATGGTCCTGAATGAACAAGCTGCATTGCGGCAAGTCCTTTTCGCTCAACACCGATACATTCATGTAAAGTCCAATTGTCCTTTTGGTTTAATTTTCAAAACACAAAATCATAAGCTCTGATCCGTTCTTATCTGAATGTGACTACCAAAAGAATCTTACCCGGCAATGCTTTCAAGTTCCTTGATAAAGGATGGTGTCAGCTTCACCGACTTTAACAATACTCTTGGTACACAACGGACTTTCCAAGCGTACTCAAACTCAACCAATGACGCTTCCAAAGACATTTGTATTTTTGGAGTTGGTCGCTCCAAGGATAGATTGGTTTGTAATGTAGTATTTGATGCCAAAACTATATCCATATTTATTATTTCAATACGTAATAGTTAGTTCAATTCATAACAAACACATATTCTTCATTCATCATACTTTACAATTAAAATAGTTGCCTAAAATAATTACAACCAAAACTTGGAACTCTAGTTCCCATTACTGTTGTTGTTACCATCTAAAACTTCCAATGGTCCAATATAATATCGGACAGATCCCACATCCAGTGCTGCTGACGACTTGTCTGATGGATAAGCAGTCAAAATCCTGTACTCGGCGACTAGCGGAACAAACATTCCAGACAATGACAACGTGACATATGGCGACAAGACCCCAGCTTTGCTAGCCCTTTTCAAGTACCTGAGTCAAAACCAAAACATTTATTACAATCACACTTCGACAAAGACTGAAAAAAAATAAAACAAATCTTCTTACAAAGAGTCAAAACTCTGAGACACATTCCCAGCAATTGTTGATTCAGGCATTGGATCCACAGCAACGTGACCCATTCCAAAATTTCCTACAGTTGTAAATGTCAGTTTGCGGTTCTGACAAGCCATTGTTACTCCTGATCCAAAGTTTCCAAGACTGTCTAAAATGTTTGCAAAATCTACCGCAGGCATTTTTGCAATACACTCATGCATGAAAGTCTTCAAATAATTAAAATACAAAACAATATAATAAAAGTATTAATAAAATGAATATTACATTTAAAACAATTACCGGAATAACAAAGCGTTCAATCATGTGATTTTGCAAGCCCAAAGTAAATTCTGAATGCATTCCAGGCCCCGTTATACTGACAGTAAGTGCATTTTCATATTCCGAAATCCTCAGACCAACCCTGTCGTAACTTTTTGCATTTTTCAAAATTTCAAGTAGCAAGTTGAGATTGACGCCAACCGTCATGTTGTGCCGACAATGGTAGTGCTCAAAAGCAGTCCGTTCAATCCATAAAACCGCAAGAACAACACGATCTCTATCAATTCCTTGAACTGATAGACCCACAGTTGTACCTTTAAGAACATTAATACCAGAAATAAAGTGCACATACTTGTTTATTGAAAAATAATTGGTTTTCAATTCTTACAATTGACTGTGATAACATTTGGTCGATCAGTGTTTCCAGTGCGGTCTACCAAAACTTCAGAAACCGCAGTAAGTACGTCTTTTAATGTTCCAGCGTACAATAGGCGAGCCTCAAACATTTTGATTATAACTTAATAGCTTAACATAACAATTTATAAGGCGCATTAAAATAAAACTAAACCAAAATTTTCGTTTTTGTACTACAAAATAATGATTAAAAAACCCTTCTTGCACATGCTACGAATTAAAAGGGTCTAAAATCTAATTTATTAACAATATTAAATAACCTACAGACAAATAAGTTCATAGTCATTCAATTCAATTCATGGTAGTTAATCAATTCAATTCATGGTTGTCATTAGATCCAATATCCAGTCAACACCTAATCAACATTTTCAATCCTCATCGACAGAGTAACACGAAAGTCTTCTGTCCGAATGTTGGAACACTTGAGGAGGCTCATTTCAAATGGGGTAATTTTTGCAGGAGGGTCCGAACTCAGTTTCATCCAGTCCGTCAGAGTTGCGTCAGCTGGAGAGACAATGAACTTGAATTCTATTGTATAGAAACACACAATTAATGTTAAGGTAACAATTAAAGTACGTCTCCATGAAATAACAACGTTTGCTTTTCTTACCGTGAAATAATAGAATCTGGCCCAGATAACTAATTTGTACGCAAAAGTCATCAGTCTCAGATCTTAAAATCTCAAAAATCTTCTTGATTATGCCATCGACATCCTCAATCCAAACACAGGCAAAGGCAGAGGCGTACCCTTCAAGCACCATTACTGACAACTTCAAATTCAGGTTCCTAGGTCCAATAAAGATATCAAGTTAGTTTGTAGTAGAATTATTCCCTTTAGCAGTAGTTAAATAAATTCACTTACCCACACAGTTGCTCAATTTCAGGCCGAACGGCAGCAGAAACTCCGTGGTCGACGAGCCGGGTGACTTCTGGGCAGCAAACAACTGACCATTTGTACTCCATTGAAAGTACACTGTCGCCGATTACCGTCATAGGTGGGGGAATTGGTGCATTGCCACGATGAGTAACCGCAGACCCCTTCACCAGGGAAACTTCCATCTTGTTATTCGACAGCTTTAAACCAACACAAAATAAACAACTTTCTTTAGACAAGAACTAAACAGAAACAAACATTTGTAAATAAAGTTCTTTTTGCAACTCTCAGCTGCTTGAGTTTAACAAACAAACAAACCAAACTTGATTATTACCATTAAAACTGCGCAGGCGTGTTACAAGTTAGTTGACAAAGTTTACTGAGTTTTATAGATATAGCCAAATATAAATACAAAGCTATACTTTGCGTAAATATACACCAAAATTACATGCTTTCCAACTTCTAACAAGTTTTTTACTTTTGACAGCGCTATGAAATTTGACACAATTATTAAGAGGTTTTTTTTTCGCCAAAATTACAAGCGTTCAAACTTTTATCAGGTCTTTTACTATGTACACAGCTAGTGCCACCAAAATTATGAAATGTTTTATTATGATTGAATTGACTGGAAAACTTCAAAACTATGCAAAAGTGTTTTCATGATTAAACGAATTCAATTTTTTTAGAGTTCGGCGTCTCGACTTGATTTATTGACAGACCAAAATCAAACTTCAATCCATTATCAACCATCAAATTTGTCCAGTGTCCCGTGTGCAATGCCTAAAAATACAATAAAAACATGAATTAATCGTGGTTTTTTTTACATGGTGTTTACAAGTTTGTTTCACTAACCAGAAAAATTCATTAAACAGCTCGTGAGCTCACACGTTCAGCGACTTCTATCCGGGATGAAATATAGGTCATTAGGCCCCAACAGAACGACGTCACCATTCGGTCGCTCCAGCAACAGCATGCCAACATGATACTCGGTTATCAAGGTCGTTCGGCTGTTCCGTCGTCTGGTCGGACGGCGTCTTCGGCGTGCCTATAAGAATTAAAACAAGTTTTTGTAACCGAGTTAATAAAAACTGAGTTTTTTAAAAACTTACCACAGTGCTTCTGGCAACAGACGTTCCAGCTTGCTGGAAATAAGTTGCCCTTCCATTTGGTTGGTTGGCATTACACCTCCGTGGAGGGTTTCTTCGCCGGCGGACGCCAACACGACCTCGGTTTCGCCGACGGCGTACAGCTTCAACCATTGCAGAAAGATTCAAGCTGAAACAAAAAAATAAAACACAAAAGAAAACATTAGTCTACTTTTTAATCGTGACGATTGATCAACTTTTTAGACAACGGTTAAAAATTAAATTAACGTTACCGGAAAATGCTGATGGGTCAAGTTTCGGTTTTAGTTTTGCAGACTGAAAAAACTGTCAACAACTTGACAACACAAGCGAGAACGCAGTAATGAAAGCATTTTCTCCAGGGTCTCTTCTATTTATAGCAGTGAAACGACGCCAGCAAGCTCCAAAACGTTTCATAGCTAATAAGCAAATTAATCAATTATTAGTCTATTAAATGTATGACTGACTAAATTTGTTTATGCACAGTGGACTTTGGACTTTATGCAAGAAAACGTTTTGGATAAATGTGAGGGGTTTAGAATAAGCAAATTATTCAATTGCAAATTATTAGTCTATTGAATGTACGAATGACAAAATTTGTTTATGCACGGTGGAGTTTGGACTTCGTTTGGAAAACGTTTAGAATGAATGTGACAGGTTTAGAATAACCAGTAGAGCCACCCGTCTCACGAGGGTGCAAGCTTGAAGCGCAACCATTAACAAATGTCAACGTAGTTGATCACCACACACACTTACTTGTTTCCTTCACCATTCATTCCGCGTTGAAGCTACACTAATCAGCAATAGCATTCCTGATTCGCCTTGTCTTCTTCTTTCTAAATTGCATCACTTCGTGTAGGTCCAGACAGCGGAACCCTTTACTGGACCACATGGCACCGACAATCATTTAAGTTAGATAGTGTACACACACACACTTACTTGTTTCCTCCACCATTCATTCCGCGTTTGGGCTAGAGAAATAAACAATACCATTCCTGATTTGTCTCTTTTTGCTCTTTCTAAAATGTATCACTTCATTTAAGTGCACAAACCGGAACCCTTTGCTTGTCCTCATGGCACCCAACATAATAACCAACCTACGCTTTTTTTACCCCAATCTTTTCCTCCATCACCATAATACATTCCGTTCCGTTGAAGCCATCAAAATAAACAATAGCATTCCTGATTCGCCTTTTCTTCTTCTTTCTAAATTGCATCACTTTGTCTAGGTCCAGACAGCGGAACCCTTTACTGGACCACATGGCACCGACAATCATTTAAGTTAGATAGTGTACACACACACACTTGCTTGTTTCCTCCACCATTCATTCCGCGTTTAGGCTAGAGAAATAAACAATACCATTCCTGATTCGTCTCTTTTTGCTCTTTCTAAAATGTATCACTTCATTTAAGTGCACCAACCGGAACCCTCCACTGGACCACATGGCACCGAATTCCTATGTGCTAACACAGTGTACACTCATACTCAACTCTTTCCATCACCATTCATTCCGCGTTGAAGCCATCAAAATAAGCAATAGCATTCCTGATTCGCCTTTTCTTCTTCTTTCTAAATTGCATCACTTCGTCTAGGTCCAGACAGCGGAACCCTTTACTGGACCACATGGCACCGACAATCATTTAAGATAGATAGTGTACACACACACACTTACTTGTTTCCTCCACCATTCATTCCGCGTTTGGGCTAGAAAAATAAACAATACCATTCCTGATTCGTCTCTTTTTGCTCTTTCTAAAATGTATCACTTCATTTAAGTGCACAAACCGGAAC
>JAAXOA010004383.1:0-10353 GCA_036561885.1 Salina celebensis
GAAAACTCACAAGCGCAAGACATGAGTAACGACATGAGGGTCAAATTCCAGAACGAAGGAGCTCATGCTGGTGGAGGAGGGGACGAGCTCGGTGCTGCCGGTGGCATTCCAAGCCACTGCCTGGAAGATTTCAAGTGTCCTATTTGCTTGGACACTTTTATCAATGTAAGTAATCGTCATTTGTTGACTGAAATGATTAATTGTCGGTTACTAAAGTCCAGTCCTTTTTGTTGTATATTTTAGACAGTTAAAGTTGACTGCTCTTATGGCCATAAGTTTTGCAATTTCTGCATCCAAAGCTGGATCAATTCTGAACGAAGTATAATCACTGAATGTCCAGTCTGTCGATCTCCAATTTTCGGGAAGCACTTGGACCTGAAAACGGACGCCGACATTCGGGCTGTGTTTGAATCACTCCCTGACCAGGACAAGCTCAATCGCCTAGTTTCTATCAACGACCGGCTTAAAATGGAGAGACCTCAAGACACAATGTCAGCAGCTTTAGAAACGCTCAACTTGTCAAACTCTCCGCGTCACCTTTTGTACCAAAATCTGCAAAACTTGAACCGAGCATTGCTGACTCCAACAGCAGGACCGGAAGAATCTTCGCCGCCATTTTCCTTCCGCGAGCCATATGCTCCTATGAATCTCGACGATTCAGGATTTCTATCAGAATATCCTCGGCCAGATCCAGGGCCTCCTCATCGTCCACATTTCCACCCGGTTCATCAGCACCCACAGGAGGGTGACTTCTGGGATCCGTACTTGTCCCCACCTGCTCCCGAAATGCCCTTTAACACTGGAAGCTTCGAACATTTCGACATGACTCATGGTCAACCGTCGCCACGGCCGTTTTACTTCAATCCAGTTGCAAGCTCAGCACCGTCCCCACGGACTCCTCGGTATCCTGTTCAAACTTCTGGACACTTTCATGCTCCGACGAACAGCCCTCCTGGATATTTTTGTTGTTGCTCGCCAACCTGCCACACTCACCACTGTCCACAGCCACCAGCTTGGCATGGAACAGTCCCCGGGCCAAGTTTTCAATCTCCTCCTATGGGGAATCAACAACGACCTTTGTCTTGTGAAAACAATGGATGTGGCGCTCCAAGGACGCCCCGTAGCCGTCCTAACATGCCCGGATCTACGAATTCAATTCAGCTTCCGAGCCCAACAACTTTGGGACAACAGCAGCAATGGACACCAACCGGATATCAAGTACACCAGAGTGGTCACTCAACCTAGAGTTCGTCAACCTGTCTTACGATGCCCCATTCGCGCTGACAATGCCCAGTTTTCAGGAGGTTTTCCTGTTTTCTCATCGGGCCAAATTGGATTCCAGATATTCCATGCACCGACAACAGCCATGATTGGAGACAGGCTGATGTCATCGTCGCCGTCGCTGCTAACTCATCCTCTGGTCTCGCTTCATCCTCTCAACCCAGACGGATCCTCTGCTCGCGTTTACCTCACCTTCGAAGTGCACAACACCTAAATACTAAAATATTCTCTCAAGGAATCCAAACAAACCTCCCAACAAAAGAAACAAGTCTGAACTGTGAAGATATTCGACGTATCGATTACTTGACCAAACCGATTTGGTTTTATACTTTTATTGCCAATTGTAAAACCGGTAGCTGCCGACTTAGTTAATTTGAAAAAATGCTATCACAAAATAAAAGTTGATTACATCTCGTTTTATAAACAATTCTTCTTCCAGTCTTTATTGTCGCTTTGTTACATAAACTGGAAACTCCAATGGGGACAGACTCACTCCTACTTCAGGAATCGTTGATGGAGGTTTCGTTCCTGGCACAATGGAAAAAGTGAAGTGTTGCAAAAGCGTAGATATAAATATAGGAATGACAGAGTTTGCCAAAGTAATTCCGATACAGATCCTCTTCCCAAATCCAAAATGGACGACTCTCTTGTCCGGAACAAATTCTCCGTTGGAGTTTATGAATCTTTCAGGCCGGAATGAATGCGGCTCGGGAAAATTCTTTTCGTCCATGTGAACGGAGTAGTGATTGGAAAGAATGACAGTTCCCTTTGGAATATTGCGTCCTCTGATGTTCCAATCATTTGGAACAATTCGCGGGATTGGATTTGGAACTATATTCGCTAGTCGGTGTGTTTCCAGAATAAATGCTTGGAAGTAGGGCATTCTATAGAAAAAACACAGTTTTTACATGAAAATGTTCGCTTTTTGAATGCTTTTGTAATTAATCTACCTTTCAATGTCCTCTAGTGTTGGGTTTAAATGTTTTGGCACAGTTGCGTCTATCTCTTTTTGACATTTTTTCTGCACTTCCGGATTCAAAATCAGGTACAAAAGTGCATAATTCAAAGTTCCGTTGGTTGTGGTAGACCCAGTTTGGAGTAAGTCGGCTAACATGGATTGAAGTTGTTGGTCTGTAAAATGAAGAAGGGAAGGTAATTTTACTATACATGTCTATGTTAAAAGATTTTTAGCAGGTTGTAGGTTGTACCTGTATAAATTGAGTGATCGTTTCCACTTGATTCATCTATTTTCTGGAGAAACACGTCGATATAGTTTTGAGGGTTTGTTTTGTAATTGCCCTCGTGCTTCCGCTCGTCGACAAGTGTCTCCGTAAACTTGTGGCACTCATCGAAAACCTTCAGCCGTAAATCTTCCTTGAATATCCACGGAGCCAACTTTTTCAGCCAGTCAAAAGCCAAATGAAACGGCTCAGCGAATGTGAGGCTCTTCGTCATTGCGAAATTCCTGTCCATCATTTTGACAAGTTTGGGGTCATCGTGCTCATAGCGAACTCCTGCTACCATGCACCACAAAACGTTCAGCACAGAGAGAACAAAGTTTGTCCGGATTTTAACAACTCCTCCGTTTGTATTGATTACATTGTTGAAATAGGTGATTAGCGCACTGGTTTCCGCTTCAATAGCGCTTTGCATTGTATGCCGTTTCCCGAAACCAAAGTCGCGAAGCGTTCGTTGCGTGAATTTCCTCATTTCTATCCAAATCTCTGGATTTGCAACGAAGATCAGACCTGCAGGGGAAAGTTAAGTGTAAGGGATCCTAATTTTCCTAATATAAAATTCATGATTATTTTTTAGACCATTTTACAAGTAATATTTACCTAATTCCTTATTGAAAGTCCGCGTGTACGTAAGCGTTTTATGTGCAAACTTTATATTATACTCTTCCATATTTGACATTTCTTGCATGAGCTCATAAGATGTAACGACAACTGCAATTTAAAAACATAGAACAATTAAAATTGAATGACTTGTGTATTCAAAAAAATACAATTACAGTTCATACTTGCATAGAATCCTCCAGCCTGCACGCTAAACAAGTCGCCATACTGCTTTGACCAACTATCAAAGTATTCCCAAGGACGAATCTGGAAGATTCGGAAAATTGCTCCAGGGTCAAGACAAAGGGCGGCTGGAATTATGCCAAGTCCGAAAGGAGCATTGAATGGACCTATTAGTCAAATACATGCAAAATTAGAAAACATGGATAATTAGTTGTCGTTTCCTATAATCTAATCTAAAGCTAGCGTTTTACATACCTGGCGGTAGCTTTCTAGTTGTAAATTGCACTGAATAACAATGATATATAAAGAGCAAAACTACGAATAATACTAAAAACAAATATAAATCCATGTTGAAAAACTGAAAAACCAAAATCCTTAAAAAAACAACAAAAAATGAAAAGAACGCGACAAAAGCCAAAGTTTCGATTGTCGTTGTTTTACGCGCACCGACTTTTTTGCATTGTTCTTTGTACTTAAAGATGGTAAAATTTAATTTTGACGAGGAGGAAATAAAGGTAAGATTATATTAAGCACAAGCACAACTTTTTCAGCATGATTTTCTCCTCGTACACGTAGATTTGATTAATATCAATGCGTAAATCAGCTAACTAATGTATATTATTTTGTGCTTTGCGAAAGAGTTTGATCGTTTGATGAATCATACTCAAATGATTTTTAATATACGTCTTGCAGAATTTTGCAATACAAAACTTTCCTTTGATGCACCCCTATTAAAAGGATGATAAACAGTGAAGCAAGTTCCCACGAGTGAAGCTCTTCGGTAAATTTGACGTAGATCGTTACTCGTTAAACCTGCTAATTGGTACAAGGTGACTTGACGTAAAAACCATTTTTAATATAAGAGCAGACTATTTCCTACTTGATATTTTTCATATTCCATGATTTCTAAGAAATAAAAAACTTGCGTATACTGCACAAAAACCAATACTATTTTATCGTTTGGTATTAGCAAACTCGTATTATTTACACAACGTGTGTGTGAAAAAATTTCCAGCTTCTCACGATCTACTATCTACTCCTTCACGTTGTTTCCTCCCAAAATGACCAAGCCGCCGTGCGTGAGTGTTGCCCTCCTGAGTTCACACTAAGGTTAGCAAGTACTAATTTCTTAAATTAATTTCTACGTAAACACAGAATGGTGAGGAATAACAGTAAACAAAAGGAAGGATATGAGGAATTCTACGTGATGCAAGTGAGTAGATTGCAACTTGTAGGAATGCAGCGAACATAAAGTACTGGTAACTTCCCACTCTTCCCAGGATCCAGGATGGAGGCATCTTTCCAGCCGCAAATTGTCTGACGCCGTTTGATATGGAGCAGTCGTAATCCTCGTAATTTGGTCCGTGACGTTGGCATGACAGTTTTCATAGTCTTATGTCCAGCACAATCAGTTGGCTCAGCAAATTGACGCGAATAAATGAATGAGAAGCGAGGAAGCGTAGATTTTTAGTTGCCTTGCAGGTATAACTTTTCCCGGAGACATTCTCCTTCTATCCACGAAAAGGCTATTGGAGAGCCCATGCAAAATCTAGTTGAGTGGGACATGCTTGGGGTGTGACGATTGCCCTCCGGCAGGTTCCCATCAAGCCCCAAGTTATTGGATAGGCAATTTTGTATATGGAATGTGTCATATCATTGATAAGGACTCTGGTAATGTTATTCATTCAAGCATGTTTATTTAAACTTACACACATAATGTAAACATTTGTTTAAAAGTTCTGAACCAGCGCGGAAATTGAAACAAAAAAAAATATTGGAACGAGATTTGCACAGAGACTAACAGCCATAGTGATACATAACGTATTGTTTAGGCTTGTTAACATTTCTGATGTCATTACTGCACATTTCAGTAAGAAGGGCGTTGCATTTGCTGCAGAACTCAGCTAATTCTCTTTGGTGAATCTTAAACCGCTGCAGAACCACTGGAAGAGTTCTTGTCGGAAAATTGCGAACTGCTTCCAAAACCGTCTCGAAGTCATCGCAATAAAGAATCTTGAAGGAGAGGCGATGAATGGCACTGGTTACAATTGGATGGCAGTCTAATTGAAAATCGTCACGGTCCTCAGCATTCATCGCATCTATTTCAGTTGCTATTTGTTCTAGAGCTCTCACTGTGGCAAGATTTCGATAAACAATTATGTTAATCTGCAGCAAATTAAAACATTAATTAGACCATTTATAAAAAGTCCACGTATTAGACCATGTATACGTAAACGTAATTTACATACCTCATGTCTTATTTCATCGTAGTAGTCATAAACTTCCGTTTGGTACGGGCGAACATTAATTTTTGACCGTTTTCCTTTCGCACTTTTCTGCACGCTTGGCGTATTCTGAACGTATTCATCATTGAGGACCTCCTGGTCCAGTGCTGTACGCCCAGAACATTTTGGCACTTCTCCAGTGAATTTGGTGTACGAAAGATACTTGGTTTCTGCAATAAAAAGCTATCTTAGCCAACATGGAACTAAAGCGGTTGGAGTTTAGCAAGATTCAAATACCTTTAGAGTCTGGAGAAGCAGAGTCTTCTTGAGAGCTTGGTTTGATGTCCTTGGTCCGTTTAGATTCTTTCATGACCTTAAGTCCGAATTGGTCCATAATGAAACTTCGAACTCGCGTAGCCCGTAAAATCGGATCAAGTTTGTCACACAAGTCCTTCTGCCATTCTACACCGTTATATGCTGCCTTAATCAAATCCACGAATTTCTCGTAGATCTTAGTCTCGTTCTGCTTGTCCTACAGAAAGCACAAAACAATCCACATTATTATTAACTATTCAACTCATAAATCTTACTGTTTCAATCTGTTTTTATCTTTAAATACTTACGTCCTCCATGGTTGGTTTCCCTTTAGCTTTACCGGAACTCAGAATTTCTTTTACAATCAACTTCAAAGGTAAACACGAGCTCGCTCTCGATATTAATCTGTCCAATTGGCGTGAAACACCTACAACCAACGAGGAGCATCCAATTTGGGGTTGTGTGTCATTCAAGGCAAACGCAGTTTGTCGAGACGTTCCTCGCAATACATTTGGCTTGGGGTCGGAAGGAGAACGTGCGCGGACGTCATGCTCGTCCGTAATTGGTTCATAGAGGGAGTGACCTTGACTTGAAGAAGTTTCAATTTCCTCTATTATTTCAAATTCTGTATCTTTTGTATCCTTCGCAAATGTGGGGCTTGCTACAGCTTCAGTTACAACTGCATCAGCATCGTCACTTGGCCCTCCAGGATTGAAGGCATCTTCAAGTACGGCCAGAAGCTCGGAATGCTCAGATCCTTGGAGTATATTCTGGATGGACGCCCACGTGCTTTTACGTTTATCATTGGAAACCTCTCGTTTATCATTTTTGGAATGTTCAAGGGATATAATCAGAGCATTTATTTGCTGATATTTTTCGGGGTGGAGGGATAATTGATCCTGAGAACCATAAAAAATTCCATTTCAGCATTGTTTCAGATGAAAACTACATTTTTCGATTTTTATTTAAACATTGATTACCTGTATGTACTTAAATAACGTGGCTGCTTTTTGAACATTATCTTGGGAACTGCTTTCATTTGGAGAGCTGTCATTTTCAAGTAGAACTTCGTGCACTACAGGTCCAGTGGAACGATCCTCCATTCCATATTGATTAAATGGATGGTACCTGTCACCAATTAAAACAAATTATTAATGGCCATTTAATACCCGCATTCAGTGAATACTGATAGAACTTTACCCTGTGGTACTGCTAGGCGTTTGAGGGTAATGGCTGGATGAGGCCACCATAGGAAATCCCTGGAAAGAAGGATTATTGAGAACCAACCCATCTCCAACATTTCCATTGTTATGTCCTCTGTGGGCAGTTCTCTGTAAGTAACACAATTCATTTAAAACATCACTTGTACTGCTATTTAGTATAGCTTTTAGTTAATAGCCAAACGTTGAAGTTAAGATAGCTGCTGGATTCACTTTACCGGAGTTGAGTGGTAGACGCACGGTAGGCTTTGTATTAGTGACATAAAGTTCAAGTAAGGGACCGCTTGCGGATTGACACAGGTTCGGTAAACCCGCATTCAGTGAATAATGATAGAACTTTACCCTGTGGTACTGCTAGGCGTTTGAGGGTAGTGGCTAGATGAGGCCACCATAGGAAATCCCTGGAAAGAAGGATTATTGAGAACCAACCCATCTCCAACATTTCCATTGGTATGTCCACTGTGGGCAGTTCTCTGTAAGTAACACAGTTCATTAGTATTAGTTAATAGCCAAACGTTGAAGTTAAGATAGGTGCTGGATTCACTTTACCGGAGTTGAGTGGTAGACGCACGGTAGGCTTTGTATTAGTGACATAAAGTTCAAGTAAGGGACCGCTTGCGGATTGACACAGGTTCGGTACTGTGAATCGTCGTATGCATACGGAAAGGGAGGAAAGCGGAACTGAACAGTCACGGGGTCGTTTGGAAGTCCATCTGCGGGATTCTTTGAAATACACGAAAGATTCGAAGTTAGACGCATATTGAAAGTTCTTTTCAAAAAGTCTCTTCACTTATCCACTGAACAACTAACTCAAAAAGAACTACACTTCTTACGCCTGGTTTTCTCAGTTTCGAAGTCAAATGCCTGTTCGGGTTATTTTTCGTTCCGGGAGGACGACCTCGTCTTTTTACTGGCTTTTCATTGGTCGGAGCTGCAGTCGCACTTTCTGAACTTTGATCGTCCATGATTTCCTTCAACTTGAAGGGGTTTTCATGAAACTCCAAGCTAAAATATAACTCCAGTGCCTCTAGACTTATCACTTGGAATAAGGTGCGACCATCAGAGTTTGGATAAACAAACACAAGAATGAGACAATGGAACAAAGCAACTTCGAATTGTACCATGTTTCTCCAGAAATTCGAAATTAATTCTTTGGAATTGTTATTTTCTTTGCCGAATGCAAAAATTTTGTACAATGACCTGTGTTCGAACTTTAACCTGTTGCGCAAACTCGAGAATTATTATCCATGTTTGTCGAGTTTTTTCTGCAAACTGCATTTTTTTCTTAAGCTTCAGTGAAGTTTTTATTATTCTCGTCGGGAAGTTGTACAAAAAACAAATACGTGCGGAAAAGGCGTCACTAATCGTTATAATGAGTTTAGACCTATACAAATTCAACGAAAACCAGTTTTAGGAAATAAACTCACTATTATAAATACCTCAAAACTATGCACTACTTACAATTTTACATAAATCACGTAACGGAAAAACAAATATTTTAAGGAATGCTTAAAAAATAAGGCTACAAGTGCTTCAAGCTTTTAAATAAAAAAATCTCAAGTTAGTCTTAGCGTTATTTTTTAAATCTTAGTAATAATATCGCCTAAAACTAGTGTGTAGTGACAATGTTGAAATGGAATTTTTAAATAAGGAGACACAATCAGTGTAGGAAAAAAAAACAAAATCCAGAATGGTTAAAATTAACGATTACATTAAACTTGAAAGGGATGAATGACATGATTCCCTCTCCCGTCTTGGTCCAGCCTTAATTCACCAAACTTCCTTTCCAGTTGTGACTTAAACGCTTGCAGTTTGTGATACTTGGACCATTCCGGTTCCTGGCTTCGCATCCGGGGGTTCCAACGACAATAGTACCCTTTCCAGATTTTCAAGTGACGAATTGACGGAGATGGGATTAAGACTCGGTTTGCCCCAGAGTCTTCGCAATAAAATGGATTCAGGAATAAATCTCTGTTGGAGTTTACCATGGACCAGAGCGAAACGGTTTTCTTCTTCAGTTCCATTGTTGCCCGTTCTTTTTCTGTGTTGAACAGGAATGTTCCGAATCGACAGGAGTACAAGTGGTCCAGTATGGTCAAGAGGAAGTACTCGTTGAACTCAAATGCGTAGGGGAACTGTAAGGTCACTTGGTAAACGCAATCAATCCACTGAAGAAACACAGGAGACCGGTCGGGGTCAGAGTGTCTATCGTCCCCGTGTCCAATTCGCTGTTGAGTGTATAAAAATATAGTTTGAAACAGGTTCATAAAGACAGTAATAATCTTTTATTGTAAGTTCTTACGTGCTGAAATTTGTGCCCAAAACTGAGCCACTCTTTTTCCACAAGAACTTCAAAGCCTCGTAGGGTCCTGTAATAGGGATCCAGTAGGAGCATTGCAAGTCCGGTAAGTTGTGAGGTTCTATCCCACCCATCCGAACAGTGGACTAACACCGAGGTTTTGTTGTTTTCAACCTTGTCAACTATTCTAACAGCACCTGAGATAATGCATTTCATATGTTCTAACCATTTAGTTGCTTCGATTGCCGATAGCCACTTGTTATCGTCAATGTTAGGATAACACTCTTCTGGAAGAACACAATAAAACATTTCGTTATTACAAAGTTGTCCACTGCAAAATAAATCATGTTTCTTTTTCGTTGATACCTTTAAGCTTTCTCAATGATTCTCTCATAACATGAATATTATGAATGTCCAGGAATATCAATTCGATATTTTGGTAGATATCTTCAGACTCATAGCCACCTCCTTTTGCTTTGTTTGCTACAGCGTTGGCACTACATGGTAAAATACAGAACATTAATTAGAGACTTTTCCAAAAAACTACAATAATTCTTAAAAGTTCATTTTGGAATTTACTCACTTGGGTCTAGCGTCCATTACATACAACTTGTGTGAAGTTGCATTAGCGTCGAGTATCATTTGAAGGTACTTTTCATCATCTTTACTTCGTTTGGCAGCCACTCCCACCAGCGGTTGGGCACATCTAGTTATGCTCGCTTGTCCTTTCGGATGAAGCCAAGACAAAACTGGAAGACGACTACGACTCCGAAACGCGGCCACAGATCGGATAAAGTCTTCGTCATTGGCAGCCGCAGGAATCGCCCAAATTCCGGGATAACTGTCACAAATTCCGTACTTATCATTAAATCTGACAATTTTCCAGGACTCGTTGGGCACTCCAAGTCTTTTAAGTTCTTGAACAGGCTCGTATACACTCCACCCGTTTTCAGGAAACTGTTCAGTGTATCCAAAAGCAAATGGAAGCTCTT
>JAAXOA010004384.1:0-10353 GCA_036561885.1 Salina celebensis
TTCAATAGATTGCATATATTAGTAATTACTTATCGGTAGTTGGTAAAGAAAATGTTAGCGAAGATCATATGTTTTGCTTGATAATTTGATTATATGCAGCGATCAAATATTTGAACCCCCGTACACAAAACATAATTCTTTCCGATAGGAGATTTATAGATAGTTAATAAATAGACGTTAAAACTGTTCAATACAATCCATAAAATGTTTTTTTTTGACAAGGGATTATATTATGATCATATACTCGTCAAAATGCAAATTCCTAGGGTACGTGCCAAATTTTCTCATTTTTGGTTACATTTCGGGTGAACCTAGTTGTTTGGCGAGCCTAGCAATTGCAAATGTTTTCATTCTATCTTCATGTATTATCATAAAATCCAAAACATTGTAGTGGAAATACCTGTCTTATTATGCATCGGGGAAGAAATTTGAATAATCATCCGAAATAAGAACATTATAGAATAAATTCCATCCCGACTTTGTATTTTTTAAAGGTGTCGTGTGAGCTTGTTATAGAATATGTTGATTATGTATATACAAGAACATCATATTTTAGTAAGTCTACCCGAATTCAAAAACTGCAAATATTCTTTTTTCATGAATGCTAAAGGGATAATAAAGATAGAAATGAAGTGAAACAAGTTTTATATTTGGATTTGATTCTTTCTTTCAAAAATGTTTAGTGCAACATTTGTAAAAGCGAACGATTAACTACGGATGAACGAGCGAAACTATCAGATAAGAAACGAAACAAGTTTGCTGCCGAACGCAGCACTCAACGACCTGTTACTGTGACGTATGTGGAGAACTGAGCTTATGAAACATTTTGCTGATAATTTTAGTTTACACTTGGACGGCTCGAAAGACGTGTGTTTTGTGGGCTTTCTCAGCTAAATGATATAACAAAAAGAAAACTTAATCTATCGTTTGAAGCCGACTTCCATTCAGAATAAAGAGAGAATAAAGAAGAAATAAATAAGAATAACTGAACAATAAAAACATTCAACACAAATCTCAGTTTACGACTAAAATCAAAATATGACGACTCTGTTTCTGGTAGTTACTATTTCCGTTCTTCTAGTAGTTTTTAAGTTTATAAATCTGGAACGTAGCAAAAAAGCTTGGCAGAAAGGTCCAAAGGGAATTCCAGTGTTTGGAAATCTTTTTCAATTTACACACAATCCCCCTCGCCAATTTTCAGCCTGGGCAGCTCAATATGGCGTCCTTTACACCCTCTACTTTGGCCGCCAACAAGCCCTCGTGATTAGTAACGGAAACCTTGTTAAACAAATATTTTCAAAGCGTCAAGCCACTTGCAAGCCGTTTTCAGCAGTTTATACATCCATGTATCCAATTGGTGGATTAGTTAACTCCAACGGAAAAACTTGGCAGGAACAACGCACATTTTTCCTGAAGGTTTTACGAAATTTCGCAAGCAGACAAAAGCTCGAGCTTATTGTGAAAAATGAAGTAGTGAAATTTGTGGATATATGTAAGCAGCAAATGGTAAAGGATGGGCAAGTGTTTATCGGACCATTACTAAAGTACATGACGTGCAACATTATCTGGACTATTATAACAGGAGAATCAAAGGAAACACTTATTGTCAGCCTAATTGATGATTGGATTGAGTCTCTCATGAAAATAACAAAATCGGGTGTTGTATTCTTTCCCGCCATTGGAAAAATGGCTCCAAGGCTTTCAGGATACACCGAGTATCAGAAACGATCTTCATATCTGCGCGAATTTATTCATAAAAGTTTTAATGAAGAAAAAGCCAAGGAGAAAAAAAGTCAAAATGTAATATCTGCATATATTGAACATGTAAGAGGTACCGAAAATGCGAACTCAAGTTTTTATGGAAATCTCGGGATGGAACACAGTAAAGATTGTATTCTGGCGTTACTCATGGGCGGAATTGAAACAACTGCGACAACTCTAAATTGGCTCATATTTCACGTACTGGCTAATCAAGGTATTCAGGAAAAAAGAGCTGCCGAGGTAAACAGTGAAGAAGATGACGGGTACATTAAAAGTGTGATTGAGGAAACTTTGAGATTTGCTCCTACGTTACCAGCTGGTGTTGCGCATGAGCTTGATGAGAGTCTGGAACTGGACGGATTGATTTTACCAAAGGGTCTACACATACTACCGAACATTTATCGCTGTAACTTTAGTGAAAGTGTGTGGGGTGCAGATGCGCAAGTATTTGAACCAGACCGATTTATGGATTCGCGTGAAAATATAAACGGGATGAAGAGTGGTTTCCAAGAAAATATCATAACATTTCAGCCTGGAAAGCGAGTTTGTCCAGGTGAATCTGTGGCGCGTGACATTATGAAAATGGTTGTGCAAGAGTTGTTCAAGAAGTTGGAGTTTCAACCAGTACCTGGAAACCCAACTGAAGAGTACTTACGCCCCATTACAAGTTATATAATACAGGCGAGGAATATTCCAGTAGTGGTTCTTAAGAGAAATACGATATAGATCGACAAATGTCATTCTTTACTATAATTTTTATTAAATTCATACATTGAATGCTATTGTTTCTTGTATTTCTTCTTCAATAATACAAACAATAGGTATAACTCGGCACAATTAATTGTTACATCAAATTTAAAACGCCTTGTTTTGACCGCTAACTTTATTGTTATGAATTTAAAACAGAGTGAATAGAAAACACGGCATCAGCATTCAAAACAATATTGAAACTGAAGTTTACATGGAACAATGGACTTAGTTCCTTATAATTGATGGTGAATTACCAAATTTTTAAAAATCTACCAAGATTCAATTTAACCGCTTAGTTGTTTCAAAATTATCCACCCAATAAAGACAATGAAACTGTTTTCTCAATCAGAAAACTGATTATGACTAGGGATGTTCCTCGCTCATAGTAATTCACCGCGCCAAATCGAAGCTTAACTGGCTGCATTGCAGCAATATTTTTTCGCACTATTTTGCAGGTTCTTCCTCCATGTTTACTAAGTAGCTCTGTCTTAAGTCTTCTTATCAATTCTGCAGTGGTGTGATTGGCCAACCCAGGGAAATAATATCCAAATGCCATAATGAAGTACATTGTAATCATAAAGTAGAGGATTATAATTACAAGAACCGGAGCCAAGTTCCTTCTATAAGATGGATTTAACAATGCTGCTCCGAGTACAATACAAACCGTCATTGTCATTGTCTTGTAGCACACTGACGCCAGGTGTTGGAAGCAGGCGTTAATTAATGAAACTAAAACTAAAATTTGATTCAATCGTGATACCATTTTTGTGATTCTGAAATTCCTAATTGACTTGAGCTCTTGTGCAAGAATGTAGATGGCTGCATAGCTAGCAAACATTCCATGACAGAAGAAAAGTATTCCGTAGGGAACGAATACTAAATAGTTCCACAGCTCGTAACCGGAAACCAAAATGTTTAACGAGTAGTAGACAATTCCTGTATCCAAAATTCCTAATTCTTGAAGAGCAAATCCAACAGGTTTGTATGAAGATGTCGCCAATGTGAAGACAAAAGCAAGAGAAGTGACAGGCGCAGAGTAGCGAGTACATCTTTTGAATATTGCCAGTAGTTTGGAACATTTTATTGTGGGATGAATATATAGTTTGTTTAACAGCTCTACAAGTTCCCGCGCTACAGTCAGCACTAAAATGTAAGTGAGACTTCCGGCAGATACGATTCCGAATTGAAAAATGAGATAGAAAGCCGTGCTTCCTGTGAGATCGATTTGACCCGATTTTAGATGCCACAGGATCAAGGCAACTTGAATTGTATAAAACAATTTAAAGGCGGAGTAGAATCGCAAAAAACCTACGTGGGATTTTTTGCAGTTGTTTTCAGCCACTATTTTGCCTTTAACAGAGGATGGAACGATTAATTGAAAGTTTCCAGGAACTCTCTGTGCGAGTAAAAGTATTGAATATATTTCATACGACACTGAATGCATGATTAATCAGTGTTCAAATAGCCTGCTGGAGGCTAAAGATCAGTAATGAAATTGGCAGGTGTAACTAAATTTCAGGTAATGCAAAACCTTAGTTATAGTATATGATATGCATGAGTTGTATAAAGCCTGAAACTAAATTATACGTATTTTAGCAGGTAGTGCTGCGTTAACTTACTCCTGTAACCTTTAAAGACAGTATGCGAACTTGTAGAAAATCTTGACAAGATTTACAATTTTGGCACGTTAATTATGCTTATGCAAAGAAATTTAAATAAATTGTTCGATTTGGGTTTTGTAATATTAGATTGTAGCTGTTGTTCCGCATATGGGATGATAGAAGAATGTTTATAATAATATTTGAAAACTTGTAAATTCAGCAATAATAATAATTAAATAAAAGGCTGAAGCACGATTCCCATAAGGAGCGATAGTTTGAACGTTAAAGTTACGATTGGTTATCAAAGAGCTTTCGCTCCTTAATAATTAGCAGTCAGCTTAAGACATGAATCTTTTGTGATGTTTACTCGGTTATGGCTGAGTATTTTATTCGTTTAGTTAAATATTGCGAAGAAAGTTGTGAATCAAGATAAGTCAAACATATAGTCTCGGCTACAGTTCCATAGAATACTTATTATGGTAATTACTACGTTTAGCTTGAATTTCAGTCCCTTCGAACTTCATATATTTTACGAAATTATAGCCTGGGAATGATGTGTATAGCATACAAACTATTAACTATTTATCGTTCAGAATGAATTGTTTGCGCACGAGGTATATGTATGTAAATGACTAGGGAAATACGAAAGGATTTAATTAAAACATAATTTTCAGACGCCTTCCGTCCAGTCAATATGTCTTGTGGAATGTATTTACTTGCATTGTGATCATATCTCTTGATAAACATTAAAGCTTCAATCAATTAAACTTGATCTACTTTTCCTTTTATCCGTCTTGCATCAACTTGAATAAAAATGCCACAAATGGGTGAATTCATAGTTTTATTTATTGTACATATATCATGATTATTAAGATCCTTTATACAAATCACATATTGCAAAGCCCACGGCCAGAACCCATAGACCTAGAATAGAAAACTATTTAACAAAAAATTACTTAATCCATCTACTGAATTGTAAAATTATTTACTGTGGGCCGTTTTCTCATCGATATGCTGTTAGAAATACAGGTATTCCTGCAGAATAATACTTTATGATGCGGGTTTATCCTCCCATTAAAGAAAGTGAAACTGTTTTCTCAATGAGAAAGCTAATTATATCTAAGGATGTTCCTCGCTCATAGTAATTCACTGCGCCAAATCGAAGCCTGACTGGCTCCATTGCACCAATACTTTTTTGGCACTATTTTTCCGGGTCTTCCACCGGGCTCGCTTGGTGACTCTGCCTTAAGTCTTCTTATCAATCCTGCAGTGATGTCGTTTGCCAACCCAGGGAATAATGCCACAATGAAGTAGAGTCAAATGACAAAGTAGAGGATTATTAACACAAATATTGGAGTCAAGTTGTTTCTATAAGATGGATTTAACAAGGCAGCTTCGAATACAATACAAACCGTCATCGCTGCTAGGTGTTGGAAGCAGGCGTTGATCAAAGAAACTAGAACTAATATTTAGTTTATCTATATTTAGAACTAAAAGTAATCACTCAGTGAGTGTAACAGGAAAAGGGATAGCTCGCAATAGCTCTAATCGAGTTCCGCGACGGGATGTGGCGTACTATTTATGTGTCAACCATATCCCTCCCTAAATTACATACATACAATATTTAGTTCAGTCCGGGTTTTTTTGCAGCGTTTTCAATCAAATTTAAAGACTTCCTATATTTCCTTCTTTAAACAATTTAATACACCGTTTATCCTGCCTCCTTTGTTTCCAAGACCCAACCGTGAAATCAACTTTATGCAGTTGTTGACAATTGGCATCTGGTTCATGTTTCGTGTTGTTGACCCTCGTTGTTGTTTTCGGAAGGCATAGAAAATTCTTTTTCAGGATAAAATAATACAATACAGAGGTTTAAATTAGTAAGTTTAAGCGAAACGGACTACACGCTCACTCATATATTACTCTTGATACCGGAAAAACAAGAGACACCTTATAACATAATCGAAACAGAATTTTTGTATATTCTATCGATAAATTGGCTACTTAGTGGCTACCATGCATGTTGCCACAACCGCCGTGGAATATCAAGTTCCCACTACGTAATCATTCGAGGAGATTTCTCATTATATTTAAAATTGGTTTTTTGTTGCAAATAATTAGACTATGAAGAATTTAGTATGTTCTTCGCACGAAGAAAGATAATAAGTGTCGCCATACACAGTTTCACGTCATTGTACAAGAAATCGTGTATCCTTGTTGCTGTGAAGTTATTCGGTTGTTACAAAAAAAATCAATTTTCGGGAATGCATTAGAGTAGACATTCAGCCGTTTACTTGAGTTCCTGAAGATTACTTAAACAGTGCTAAGCTTAATGCTTAACTAACAATTTTTCAGATCGTTGACAGTTCAGTTCATTAAAACGGCCAGTTTTTTAAGACAAAAGTTTTCGGGTTGTTCCAATTCTTCACTTTATTTCCAACCACGGTGGACCGAAAGAATACACTACAATGAGAGTTTGAAACATAATCACCGCAAAAATCCGCACTTGCCCAAACACATTTTACATCATAAGTACTGAAAGGACTGTTCTTGATTCGAGACAACGGGCTTGAATGGTTTATTAATGTATGCATACATATCAGTTTACGAACATAACTTGACATGAGTATGTCTTCTGATCAAGTCAATCGTAGGATTAACAATTATTAAGGGACTCAGAGAGAGTGCAGATCCATATCGAATCGTTTATTTTCGGAAATGCACTAATTCAACATTCAATGCTTTGAATGCTCCATGTAGTAAGGCTGCAAGCCACGTATGAGCTATAGCCGCAAGTTTCAACTCTTTTAAGTTAATTTTGAAGGCAGGAAGAAAGTGACCGTGCCATTGAAATACTATGCAGTTTTTCAATTTCTAAAACAATTTTTTTTGTAGCGAATCAGTGTCGGGTATAACTTAATTTCTGATAACTAGATCTGTGAGAAGTAGTTAATGCAACTATTTCGGTTTTAAAAAGGGTGTCGGAACGGAGTTGGCAGTGTACACTGTGAAGCAGGTGGCCCACCATTACCTGCGAAAGAATACACCAGTATACGCCTGCTTTCTTGATGCTAGTAAAGCATTTGATAAGGTCAATCATTTCAAATTGCTCAAGAAACTGTGCGCGAGAAGACTCCCTGCGATAATTATTGCTCTACTCATGTACTGGTTTCGAACCCAAGAATTTGTTGTAAAATGGAGGGATAAACTTTCATCCTCTTTCCCCGTTCGAAATTCTGTACGCCAAGGGGGACTGATCTCTCCAATATGTTATGCCTTATATTCAAATGAACTCTCTGTCTCGTTAAGCTCAACCCGACTAGGATGCAGAATAGGCGAAGAGATTATCAATCATACTGTTTATGCCGATGACGTATGCCTACTTACAACAACAATAGTAGCAATGAAGCGCCTGCTCAAGATCTGTGAAGAATTTGCATCCAGTCATGACCTAGAGTTTAACCCGGCAAAAACAATGTGCCTCAGCTTTTCCAGTCATGACATGAATGATGTCAGACCACGACTAATATTTTGCGGAAAGACAATTTCTTGGGTGGATTCAGCAAAATATCTTGGCTATGAACTCGCCTGTGCGGACAGAGATATTGAAGAAATGCTGAGACGACGACGGGAGCTGTACGCAAGGGCTAACTTATTAAAGTCTCGCTTCTTCAGTTGCAATCTGACAATAAAACAATATCTGTTCCAGACATATTTTTCGAATATCTACTGCTGCAGCATGTGGGTACCAGCAAAAAAGGATATCATGTCCAAGGTGAAAGTTGCGTACAATGACGCTTTTAGGATTCTGTATGGATATGGAAGACGAGAAAGTGCCTCAAAAATGTTCGCAGCTCACTCCATCAAGGATTTCGGCGCAGTTCGGCGTGGTGCAGCATACTCGCTACTAAGGAGACTAGCAATTAGTGATAACAAAATTATACGAGCTATTGTAAACTCAGAATTTTTTACTAGATCTTCAATTTCCCTTCAGTGGAAATCGCTACTTTTTAACATTTAGCATCAATTCCACCATTATTTGTAGTTTTTCATTTCAATTAGTTTTTTCTTTTTCATTTTGAGTCATTCAAGATATGGGATTTGTTAACTCATTCATTGTGTTAATATAAAGCCTGCAATAAAGACAATAATAATAATAATAATAATTTGAGTGCTTGTAACGGACAGACTAGATTATTCCTGAGACAGACATTCCATTGCTATTATTTAGTGTAAAAAACTTTTACCTAATAATATTTATCCAAACAACAGTTTAACTAGAACGGAAGGAGGGACATTGCAAAATTACGAAGACTCGGACTCAAACGGATTTGAAAGATGCAAACCACTTTTCTAGCGTTCTTGATTGCTTCGCTTTTTCAACACAGCTTGGAAAGGAGGCTACACTTAAATTCGCGTTTGAAATATTTCGAAAATTGTTCTATTCACATAGTACTTCATACCGTCACAAAAAACAATTCGAACAGTTACAACAACCACGTATTGGGACCATTAAACATCCCAGTTATTCTTACTGTACAAATATCCAGAATTACTGCAACCGCTACGGCCGGAAGCTTTGTGTGCTACTTTAAATCTGGACTATCGTATTTCGAAATGGATAATTTTGGAGACTTTGTGTTTCCAGCTAAACCTGCCGCAAAACGACTTTGTCATATTCACATTTTTGTGGACCCAAAACCTTGTAAACTTTGGAGTACTTCTATTAAATATGAGACGGTTTAATAAAAGACCCCTTGCGTGCTGGGCCTTCGTCTTATCTTTCTACTCTACATGACGAAATAATTCAAACAAAATGGAACGACAAATTCTTTAGCCATGGATTTTCGTATAGTAATCTTCAGCCTGTCTATGTGAACCCCTCAGCGAAATCTGGCTGGTATTTGGCTCATATAAAGGCCAGATACAAATTTAAAAACAAACATTCTTCACTTGTGAACTGCTTTAACATCATCTGCAAGATTATATTTTATGATTTCGATAGTCATTTAGGCAGACTGGAGGCCAATGTTCCAATAGTCATTGTATGGGAAACTCCTTTGATTGAGCTATCTAGTGGCAAGAATGTTGACGGATTTGTTCTGAACTTAGCATCTTATGTCCAAAAAGTGATATTCGACTATGAAGCATTTTGTCCCAAATGTGTTGAAACGGGTCCTCCACCTTTGTACAGATATTTAATACCAGTAGCGAATGGAAGCTATTTCGAGAATACATTCGTTCCGTCCAATCACATTTTCATACACTCTCCTGACAAAATAATGTTGACGGAATTTCTTCAACTTTTTGACGAAGACGAGACGGAGTTCAGACACAATCAGTCCCTGGATGAAGAATTGCACTGGATTGATGCTGTATTTCCGAACTCAACAACTTTAATCAGCAATATGGCAATGCATACTTACCGCTCAATGATTCCTACTATTGAATCTTACAGGTATCCTAGTTTTTGGCAGAATATCATGTGGGTAAACGACAACCCAATACGGTTTTTATTGTGTACTAAAGACACCGGGATGGAGCGGATAAGCTTTCTTGGATACGTCTCTGCCTTCGATAGATACTGCTGGGCATGGATTCTGATGAGTTGTTTTGCTACGGTTTACACTATCAACATAATCAAGATGAACCAACGACAATCTAGTTTGGGTTTCACGCTGTTTGCCTGCTTAATGTGCCAGTCTGCAGGTGAACTGGCACACTATCGTTGGATATTGGGGTCATGGCTTTTAGTTGGAATCATTGTTAGCAATGGGTATCAGGGAAATAACATAAATGATCTGACAAAACCTCTGAAAGTGCAACCACTTAATACTTTTGCCGAAATTGCAGATAAAAAGTATCACATCTTTAGTCCGGTTGACAAATTTACAAATGGACTAATGAAGGACTGCCTCAGGGGCTCATATTGCTTTGAATATATGCACCTAAACGCAGATGATTTACTGAACTTCAGACACAGTACAAAATTTGATTCAGATATTCATACTGTAAGAATGATAATTGAAGGACGGCATCGTATAACACTGGCAGAGCAACGCTTGGCCAAGCTTATTCACAGGCCAAAAAACATTACAGATTTGTTTCCAATTGTAGCGGGACCTCTGAAATATTTTGCTGATAAAGTCCAAGCCTGCAATAGAATTGCGTATATCGACGACTTAGCAAATTTGGTGAAGCTAGAAGACTATATTCTGTCGAACGAAAGTTTCCGTTACCA
>JAAXOA010004385.1:0-10352 GCA_036561885.1 Salina celebensis
CAGGGGTTATGTCGAAATCATTAGTAGTAATACTCGGATGACGGATCATTTGATCTCCAAGCTCATTAACAGAGTCCTACAGCAATAAAACTTGTATTTAGACTCATTAACTAGAAAACGGCTATGTATCTACATTTTATATAGAGAAAGTTGTTTACCTTAATTTTGCAAATGCGCTGGAACATAGGATTAGAGAGAACGCTGAGAAGAGTGTTGAGCTCATCATTGACTTGGTTGGCCAGTCGGGGGTCATCCACAGCGGCCTGACCTTGCTTCATTTTCGTCTGCATCTCCCCCAGCAGACCAAGCACAGACTCAACGTCTGGAAAAATCGAAGGAAGAAAAAAAAGGTGCAACCTTTGTGCTTTCATTAGAGTTATACAGTTTCATTCCAAAAATCAATTAACATTTTTTTTGTTTTCTTTGAGAGCTCCTTCCATAAAGGGTTTACTTTTTCAATCAGCTTGCTAAGAGATAATTAAATTTTAATCCTCTTAACAAGTCTCTTAACCTATGAAATTTATCTACGAAAACTATCTATTCATAGTTTCAGTAAAGACACCATTTTTTTCCTTTCATTCATGAGCAAACACAATTGCGAGAAACGAGCAAGAAAATCTCTTTTTGTTGTTGGTGCGGAAAGCTTCACGGGCAACGAAAACAAAACCAAAATAAAAATATTTTTGCATGCTATACATATAAAAAAAATATGCATAAATTCTGTTATTTTGCATTAGTTATCGACTCAAATATAGATATAATAGCAAACCTGAACACAGAGGCATTTTAACTGCCGGGTTTGGTGACAACCGCACCAAATTCTTCACTATTTTTTCCTTCCTTTGTATGATTGGTGAGAGAAAAAACACCGAATTTTATTTTTTTTCAAGCTGCGCAATCGCTTTGTATATAAATACTTATGATAAAACCAAAATAAAAACAAAATAAGGGAGTCTTTTCACACGGAAAACCTCCAAATAAAGGTCACTTCATAGTTTGATTATTTCCTTTAATCACGTTCCATTATACTTATCTCTAAAGTAGTTCAGTTTCAAAATCATTTTTAACTATTTTTCACACCACTGTTCACTACAGCAATCTGTTCACCTCGTTCACTCTGTGATTCTCACAGTTTACAACAATCTCTGGCAAAGTTTCCTTGATTATTTAGTACAAACAAACCAAATCTGTTTTATTCTGTCGTGACCTGCCTATAATGTTTATTTTTATACTGACAAAAAATGAGTTTCTGTTACTTCTGTAATGATATTTCGCACTGAATATATATTATTTTCTGCACTAATATTTTGACGTGTGTGTGCTGTTAGAAGTATGGCAACGCACTCAAAAATAGTTGACTCCTTATTTTGGCTGCAACGCTTCCCTGCTTTAGAGATCCACACAACCGCGACATCACGATTCATTCATGATGTTCTTCTTGTCATGAAATCTCTCATGCCAAAAACGATTTCGTGTTGTGTATTGCATAATTTATATTTTTTATTATTATTCTTTAAGGTGATAGTCGGCAACGCTAAGATGAAGCTCAAGTGCAAATCTTACTTTTCACTTTGAACAACACCAGACCACTAGAGGAACACGAAAGAGGCGATGAACATAATAAATGGAATTTTTCGTTCTGTGTTTTTTTATTCCTTCTTCCAAGCAAAGTTACCTAATCTGTAGTAAAGTAGAAGAAAAATGGCAATATAGCAAATAGTAATACCATCATCACATCACCAACACTAGTAACCTCTGCTGTTCATACAAAAAAAACACACACGATAACTTCATCTTCTATAGAAGATTCCTGGGTGTATCTCTGCAAACATGTTCCATACTAAAAAAAACGCAAGTGAAACTTGAAACACTTTTTTTTTCTGGGAGTTGCACTTGTCTACACCAAGATTATTACATTGTCTGTATTAGAGATTCTACGAAATTCACATTGTTGTGTGTGTACATACCTGTGTGGTAATATAAAGCGAAGGTGGAGAGAGCAGGACAGACTAGGAGTAAAATACGCTGAACAAGTTGTAGTGGTAAAAAAAAGATAGGAGTTGGGGAATGGATCGATGTGTTAGATATGCGGGTGCTGCTGGAAGAATATGAAAAAAAAATGCTGGTTAGGATAGCAGCAGAGCAACAGTACAAAAAACAGTGAAAGATTTTTTGGTAGGTTCTGCTATGGACTGGTAGAGCTTGGAAGGATTTAGGAAGAAAATATTTGTTGGAGGGATACATGGGAAAGAAAATTGCTCGATCGATACAATGAGAAGTAGTCCTAGCAAGGAAGGAGTATAGAATGGTTGCATGGTTGCGTTCTGGGGTAAGATGAGACATCCAGAAAAACTTATGTATCAGTTTAAAATGTGGCCTTGTTTAAGATGCAAAAAAAATGTTTGTAAGAGGTAGAATAAATATGAGGATTTTTTTGAACAACATCAGCTCGATGATAGCTAAACGAGAGGATTACACCTGTATAAAAAAACACAAGGAAAGACAGATTTTTGTTAATGTTTTAAAGCGCATAGATGTTACATATGAAAATATGTGACATAAAAAAGCATGCATGTTCATTAACTGTATCGTGCCGAGGGGAGATAGACGTTCACACAAGGAAACTTTAATAACAACAGTGTCAGCGCACACAACACATTTAGCGTAATAATAAGGCAGAACGACTTGACAAGTTGAAAATGGTCTGATGCTGATAATACTGCTACTGCATACATACTTTTTTTGTTTGATACTAACAAAATATTGTATAACATACCCTAAGCTTTTGATATTTCAAGCGAGAGAATGGAATGAGCACGCAGACAAGTAAAACCGTTAATGCTGTTATGCTGTGCTAACGATAAAATAACATGACATGAAATGAACAGATTATTAGAAAAAAAAATATGTAACACAGGAGTAGTCCTAGTAAAAGTTTAACTTTTATTATAGTATAAACCACACAGGATTTTCTTGCCGAACACTCACGGAATTTTCTATTAAGCTTAGGCATGCATTCACAATTCTCTCATATATCACATCATCCTCTCGTCATCACAGAAAATGAACTACTTTTTACTACCATTCTTTCATTCTGTTCCTTTTCCCAAAAAAAAAAACTTCCAACAAGATGGACGGATTAAAAAAAAAATCTTTCCTTTTCAACCTCCAAAAAACCTCTTCGCTTTTCCTCTTCGTTAGCTGAACAAACAGTTTTTTTGGGGGGGTTTTTAATGCAAAACTTTTTCCTACTCGTTTTACCATGCTAGTCCCATTAAGCTAAATCTTTTACCCATTCAACATGCAAGTTACACACATGCCAAAAGAAACAATAATAAGAAAAGCGACCAGAAAAAAATATAAACCCTTTTTCCACTTTCTTTTCGCAGTAAGTCGCCTGGTTTTTTTCTTGGGATAGAACCTCGTATCATTGTCATTTCCAAAGCTGGTCGGAAGAGGAAAAAAAGGCTTTCTGGGCATTAGTATTTTAAGCTTGTATATTTTCCCCCTACTGCGTTATATTGCGAAAAAAGTACCAGATTGAGGGAAAGTCAAGTAATAAAATGTTATTAAAAAATTCTAGGATGTGCACACAAAATAAAATTATGTTTGGCCCGCTTTCCTAATAGCCTAACAAGGTAAATCAAATTATCCTTGTAATGAAGTTATATCTTTATTAAGTCATCGTTTAGCTGTAGATTCAAATAATACGAAATTATTATGATGCTATTTTATACTTCCATATAGGAAGTTATAGAGCTTGATGTGATTACATGAGGGGAAAAGAAGGGCGCTTTAAAAAAAAAGTAATAAACCATGGTTCTCTTTAATAAAAAAAAGCCTAGAGCCGGCTGCTTTAGCAAGTTTCTTTTTAATTATACAAAGAAGGTTTATAATTTTTTAGCAGATTTACACCGAAAATGGGCTGCTTCTTGAAATATTACTGGGAAGGATAAAACATATGGACATTTTTTTCTAGACTCTTGACATTTTCTCTGTCTTTTAAGATAAACGCTTCCATTTATTTTAATGTCCTCGCATCATCATCATCCCTCGTAAATTGTAACCGCTCTCATCATAACCGAAAAAAAGTATTATGCAACCATGATATTTTTTTGTTGACTCTTTCAATGGGAAATTGCCCGTCATCAGGATACAGTATAAAAAAACTCATCCGAGTAAGTGTGGAGTTGTCAGTATGTTACAATGGAATGATGATGATTTTGGTGGCATATGGACTTTTATTGGTGTGTTCTTGCACAAGAGCAATACAAAATGACAAGAAGAAAAAAAGTCTTTGACTTTGCACGTGTAGTTTGAGGCAGCATGCCAGATGTGGGTAGTATCAACCAAAATTTATAGTTTCTTTTGTTCCGCTATAAAAACTATTGAGTTTTGTAAAGAAAGCCGTTGGAGTTTAAGCTTACAGATGGTTCACCCCATAATAAAATTTACAGGTTACTTTTAAAAGCCTCGTTAAAATCTGGATAATTGTGTGGTTATAAATTTTACAGCCAATAAGCTAAGCAGTAGTGCTTTCTCCTAGTGCTAAATAAAAGTAAAGAGGTTTTGCAACTCTGGCTTTTTCATATTACACACTTGTACGTTCTCAGCAGAAAAAAAGAGAAAGAGGTTTTTCTTTTTAAGGGTGTAAATCGAAGAAATACACAAAATATCGGGTTTTTGCAAGAGAAAAAAATGAATACAAAGAAGAGGCTTACAACTAGTTTTACCACTTGTCATGTTTGAGATTATGTGAGAGGCTTTCTTTACATTCGAGATGATTTTTCTTTTGAGGGAAAGTGGTGAAGAGAAAGAGAAAACTAACAAGATGTTATTTACTCTGGGAAAAAGAATTGCTTCGTTTCTTTTCCCTTGTTGTTCTTAGAATCTTGTTTCAAGATGAACGGAAATAAGAAGAGAAACTTTTTGATGCGGTAGAGCAAGAGAAAACAAAAGGGAATAATGATGGTAATATTAAAAGGCATAGCTTGGATTGTTTTGTGTGGTCATTTTTTTTGCGTCTTGAAAGTCGTAGTGTTACTTTTTGTGAGATGAATAAGGGTATTTTTATTTTTATTTGAGTTTGGAACGCTCCAAAGGGCTTTTTGAGATTGAGACGGAGAAAAAAAATACTGATGAGGGTTTTTGATGGACAAGGGCATCAGAGGAGAAAGTTGAACAGATAATGGTAGTGGTTGTTTTGTAATGGAAAAAAGTAGAGATATATATTATTTTGTGTGGTTGCATAAAAGCTGATGATGATCATAATGAAGGTATCGTGGTCGTTTCAGAAAGGGAAAGCTGATGATGACAGCGTTTTTTTTGGGTGGTAGATGACTCGCTCCAGTAGGTCATCCCTGTAGTCTTCCTAGGAACACTACAAGTTTTTCTCTGGTTGAAGGACAAAAAAGGGAAAATGGTTTAATGGTCATTTTGGGAAACTCGCCAGATGGTAACATTGTTGGGAATAAAAAAATATTGGAACACACTGACGTATATTATACAAAACAAGATGCCTCTGGGACTCTCCAAGTTGTTGCAGTCTTGTGGGAATATAAAATTAGGGGAGAAAGCCAAGTTGTTTTGGTGGGAAAAAATGGAAATGGTGTGAAAGCAACTATTAAGCAGATGGGTTGAGTATGCATATGAGGGACTACATTTTGGGGAAAATTTTTTGGAAGGCTCAACAGATTCCAAAGCCTGGTATTTTTTGAAAGTCGTGCAGCTATGAGATTAGAATATTTTAAATTGAACCAAGTATGTTTTTCATTAGAGGGACTTTATTTTGGGGAAATTTTTTGGAAGGCTCAACAGATTCCAAAGCCTGGTATTTTTTGAAAGTCGTGCAGCTATGAGATTAGAATATTTTAAATTGAACCAAGTATGTTTTTCATTTTACTGGTGGATTGCATAATAAAAACTTTTTGTTGTGGTGACTCGCCAAATGTAAAACAGAGAGAAAGTCCTCGGGAAAGTTAATATTTTCATGGCGCAATGCTCTTTACTAGGTATTCTGTGGCTGAATTGGGTTTCTAGCCAACATTTTTGTTGTGGCGACTCGCCAAATGTAAAACAGAGAGAAAGTCCTCGGGAAAGTTAATATTTTCATGGCGCAATGCTCTTTACTAGGTATTCTGTGGCTGAATTGGGTTTCTAGCCAACTGGGGGAATGACAATTTCGGCTACTTCTGGCAATAGTTACGTTATCATAATGAAATACCCCAAGGACTAGATTAGATATCGATGGTGGGAGTTTTTTTCGTTTATCTTATTAGTGGAACTTTGTCAGGAGAAAAAAAAACATGGACCTTTTTTGTACGCACCACTGACTTAGATCTGTCGTTTAGTATGTATTTTATTTCTGGCTCGCACCATGAAAATTGTTACAAGAAGAAAAAAAAGGTAGGACTACCCAAATGTAATAAAAGCTGGGGAAAGTAAGAGATAAAAGGAAATTTATATGTGTATATTGTGTAAAAACGGGAGAGGAATGTGCTTTAACAAAGTGAAAAGTGGAAAGGAAAGGCAGAAAACAAGGGCATTGCTGGAAGAGAAGAAGAAAATCAAGAGGCTATGCAAGAATAACAACATTTAGGGAACAGACAAGATAGAATGAATAAAATGGACAAGGGTTGTAAAAGAAGACGTGCGAGAGTGAAAGAGAAGGGTATTGAATGTTATTTTCTTTTTTTTGCAAGGTACCGCGAGAGAAAATGAAAGCGAGAGTGAAAGTGAAAGGTTGCAAATAAGAGGAAACAAGAAAAAAAAATACGCGAAGCCAATACACAATTTTGCTTTGGAAACTCGACTGGAAACTGGACTTTGGATTTTGCAATCTTCTCATGATGCTGAAACAGAAAATAATACGGCTTTTTTTTCCTTCTCAAAAAGTCACACACACGTCAAGATGAAAAACTTGCAAAATATCACACGCTCCAGTTTCATGGCAGCCTGCAACAGAACAAAAAAAAAATGTACCGAGGAGTTTCATAGTTGGATTGGAGGTACCCAAAAGAAACGCAAATTGTGAGTAACATGTTCAATTTTTATTTTCCAAAGAGAAAATTGAAATGGAAATGAAGATAAAAGATGGTTTTAAACTAGAAAATGATTGGATATTCAACGGTAACATGTGCTGTCTAACGACACGTACAGAAAATATTGAATCTATGACAATGCCGAGTTTGAACAGTGAACAGGATAAAAAAATATGCGTTCAGGCATGCAAAAAACCAGCGGTGAGTCCATCAGCAAAATTATGCCTGAAAAATGGAGGCTTCCCAGGGTTCAAGGCAAGTGAAAAACCACCTTTTACAAATTTCCACACAAGCTGCAGGGAGATACATAGCGGATGAGAAACTCGTAAAGGAAATATTTAATTGAGCGTTTTTGTCCCTTTTACTAATTGATTGATTTCCTGCGAAAGAGATGCATATCTGAGTAATATTTGACGGGAAATGGTTTTTTATCTGGGTATTTTCCTGGAATGTTTTCTGACAGAAAAACGGGAAAGTTTTCGTATCAATCATTTTATTAAGTAGGTCATATCTATCCAGCCACAAAAATGTGAGAGACGTGATAGAGAAATGTGCGATTTATCAAATAGAAACTTTTATCGCTCCCTTCAAAAAAGATTTGTTAAAAAGAGAAAGTAAATAGTTCAAGATACAAACAAATTGGAGGAAGCTGAAGGGTAAATTCTTTGTTTGATTGTACTCCAGGCAACAATAGCCAAAATATACATGGGATGAAAGTATATTTAGCAATCGTTCCGCATCAAGCTTTTTGATACTTTGTTTCCTTTCTGGGAAAATTTCGCGGAGGGAATTGTATGCATACAACACAACTATTATTTTATAGGAAGAGAAAAACCGGGGAAAATCAATAAAAGACGTTTCCGATTTAGCGAGAATTTTTTGGTGGAGAAAAAGTTTTCTCTTTAAACTGTGTCGAATTGTTTGGAAAAGGTTGAGAAAGACAACGAAGGATCGTCGTTTCTTTGGTGAAAAGCAACGGAAAATTTATATCTCTTGGGATAAGAAAAGATTTTCTCTGACTTTCGTTTTAGCATGCAGACGAGCTTGTTTCCTATTTTTCTTATTCCCTTTCCGCTTCAAGATGAAAAAGTGATGACGAAGTGGAACTACACACGTTGAGGTGAAACGAGCTACTTTCACTTCAAGGAGAACAAAAAATGTATGTGAAAGATTGCTAATTCATGGTTTCAAGGAGCCCACACGGTGAATCAAAGAGGTAGATGAAAAGACGGCAATTGAAATGAATTCTTTTTTGTCTAGAAAGCAAAAGAGAAAATGATTTAGAGCTGGATCCCTTTTAGCCCAAGTAAAGAGCCTGATTAGCTTGAAATGTTAATAAAAAAGCGTCAGAGAAAGTTAGTGATGCTTGAAGTCGTACAATGAAAGGTACTATGTACCGTGAATGCTCTAAAGATCGCCGGGGCCGGGTCTCCAAAGATGGTCGGGTTAAAAATCATGTCTAAAGTTGAAGGAGAAACGTTATCAAATCGGAATAAAATTGTCAAATAGCATATATCCGAGATGATAAATCTTTTACAAACAATACAATGGGCAAGACTGTTTTGATTAAACGGCTATCACATTGTAAGCATTCCAAAACGTCGGTAATTTGAAAAATAGACCCAAGATCGACGGTCTAAACATAGCCGGGGGGCAGACTTCTCAATTTAAAAGATGACCGGGGGCGTTCTTTAGAACATTTACGGTACTATGAAAATGATAGGCTTTGTAAGACTCATTAATAGACATTTATAGATAGATTGGAAAAACTATTTTTAAAAATATTTTGAAAAATCCCTTTCTCTCGTAGCTATTTGTTTCATATGGATCTGGAATATGGTAAAAAAAAAAGTGTAGGAATCTTGTCCCGCAGTGCCCATGCAATACTTTCCCTAAATAAATTACTCCAATTCCATCGCTTTGTTAATAAAAATTGGATAAGGAGTTGTTACCAGAAAAAACGATAGGGAAAGTAGATTCAGAATTAGCTGAATTGCTCCGTAATAAGTTGAAATTCCTTGGTGGCATCTTCAATGAATAAACTTTTCTTTCCTGGAATATAACAAGTTGTCTATGATAGGAAACTCTGTAAAAACTACTTGAAAGAGAAAAATGAATTATAGTTGTGGAACGCGACTGGGACTCGGAAGAGAAAAAAGTTGGATTACTTTGAGTTGAACACGGTATAAAACTGTTCTGCGTAAATTGCCAGTTTTTCTTAAGAAATTGAAGAGGTCTCCTATGAACTTATTATCTGACAATGAATGATTCAGTTTGAGAAGTATCTGTAAAGAGGAGAAAAAAAAACTGAACAAGTTTTATTTTGACAGGATGATAAAAGTTGTTAAAAAAGTAAAGTAGTGAAATATTCGTAGGTCGATGGTAGAATACGGGAACACGCTTGTTTAAATAATTTAACTATTCTGGCGTTATGTTACTTTTCATACATAATGAAGAAAACTGGCAATAACAGGCTCATAATATGGATACAGAAGAAAAAGAAAAACGTAGGTATGTTTGTATGACGTTATTTTCCAGTATTTAAATTACTTTGGTGGAACATGTTTTGGTTAAAGATCTGGGTCAGAAAAGTACAAAAGGAACAAAGTGCGAAATTCCACGGGAAACTGGTTTGGTCTGTGCAAAATTTTGTATGGAGGACGGCTGCAGGTGCATGAGGGTGGATCACGATGCCCCTAAAAGCAAACTTAGCCAATCTAACAATTATTATGTGAAAAGTTTTATACTTTTCAGTTTTGTTTTTGCACATCCTATTAATTGAACAATAATATTTTTTGTAATTAGACAAAGTATTTAAAGTAAAGACTTACGAGGATGTACTCAATCAACTAATTTGTATTTGATTCGTAAACTTGATACGATAGCATTTTACACGTTAGCAATTCTGAAGATGACACTTCCGTGTATCGAAGGAGTTAATAATGCTGCGCCATCCATGTGATGGTTTTCGTCCTAACTAAAAGTTTGGTTTAATTCAAATATTTAATGAACCAAACCCATTATCATCCAATGTTTTTTTGTAAGACCATCTTTGTGAGGACCGAGTTTCGAATTTTTCATTCAACAACAACCCAATCGAATTCGGCCAAAAATTTGATTTTCCTAATAAAACCAATCCAAAAACCAAAAAAACGTTTAACTAAAGGATAAAGGATAAAACGCGAAGCACGATTAACGGAAGGAGCGAAAGAAGAAACGTGAACGTTTAAAACGTTAAACAAAAGTAAACGTTTAAAACATTAAACAGTAACTTGTGGGCGTTACGTTAACTTTAATTACGCTGTTAACTCG